>JARLTB010000166.1:9295000-9457500 GCA_030141615.1 Unio pictorum | reverse complement strand
GTTATTATAGTCATCCAAGTTCTGTAGTCATCTGGCTACAATGGTCATTCTAATTTTTTCTGTCCAATTGTTTCTATAAATGTCATGTAATTACCAGTCACCTGTCTTCTGTGGTCAGTGGTTATGTGTTTCTTACTCAATCAGTAGTTTCAACATGCCTTCTGTGGTTGGTAACTATATTTTACTTGAGCAATCAATAGGCTGACCCATGGTCATTGAAGTTTATCTGCAGTGACCACTCTAAGTATGCAAATTAAATTACTTTTGTTATATGAGCAAGGCATTGTACATATAAAAGTTTACAATGTGAATCAATGTTTACACATTTTATATTTCGATTGTACCATAATCCAGTAAAAAGTAAAGTGAGAGGATCAAAGCAATAAGTATGCTGGATAGTAGAAAAAGTAGTTCCCACAGAAATGAGAGCCAGGCAAATTCAGACTTAAAGGACTATAAAGACTGTAATATCCAATTTGATGATATTAACCCCGAGTGTAAAAGATCACACATTATAAAAAGAATTGATGAGATTATTGAACTATGCTGGAAATGGTTTTAGGATTTTACATCCCACAGAATCAATGTATCAAGTTGAGAAAAAAAAATATCCCAGTAGAGGTATACTGCACTAGTGATGTCCCTTGCAGTTGATGGGCAACTAGCGATAGCCTCAGAAAGATTCTTGTCATTCAACAAATAATCAAATGTTGCAAACAAAAGCCAACTGTCTTTTGATCTGCTGACTTTGACCAACTGCTTGATCCATCAAATGTTTCAAGTACGTTTTCATACCTAATTATGCCAACTGCACATAACAAAAGAAGATCAGTGACTCAAAACTTAAAGATTTAATTCACTTGGTGGCTTAAATATAGCACATATACAGTATCCTTTAATGCACTTGGTGGCATAAATATAGCATGGATACAGTATCCTTTAATGCACTTGGTGGCTTAAATATAGCATGGATACAGTATCCTTTAATGCACTTGGTGGCTTAAATATAGCATGGATACAGTCTCCTTTAATGCACTTGGTGGCATAAATATAGCATGGATACAGTATCCTTTAATGCACTTGGTGGCTTAAATATAGCATGGATACAGTCTCCTTTAATGCATATAACATGGATTAAATATAGTGAGGACACAATATCCTTGTGTGAAAGTTATTTTATTAAATTATGTTTTTTTGTTTGCTAAAAAGGTAAACTAGATAAATCTACCTTGGCAGCATACTACTACTGCTAATAATTAATACATTTGAAATAATAATTATGATAATGCTACTAATACATGAAACAATCCTAATGCAGAGTTACAATATTTACCACTGTCCACCTAGTTGGAATAGGGGAAGTAATTTATAAGATTTATTTCCCTGATATCGACATCAAAACGTTTTTGTCTTTCTGGGAGGTCAGGATTCTACATGCAGTAGAAAATAAATTCTAATGTTAATGTATTAGGTAATGAATTTCATGGAGAAATTCTTATCTCTTATGCACTGATGCAACTTACAAAAGTTGAGAAGCTAAGCACTGTAAAAGTTCTTTTAACATAACTGGTAACAATGGTTTTAAATACCAGTATACCAAATCCCATCAACACATTATTATAACTGAAAAGTTCTAACAATGGTTTAAATACCAGTATACCAAATCACAATATTATAACAGAAAAGGTCTTTTAAAGAAAGGGCAAAACTAATTTTAAAATGATCAAAAGGCTTAGTGTATCCTTCTAAACTACTCAATACATCAAATATTTTTCTAGTCTACTCTACCATTCCTCCAGCCGCTGACTGAGGGTGAGTATGGGTATCTGGTGTAGTCACACTGGGGTTTCAGAAGGTGTTCTGTTATTCCTAACTGGTCAAGAAGTAGTTGTGTAGCTGCAGAGGTCAGCTGGCCAGCCAGTTGTGCAGTTTTATTGGCCACTACCTCTGAAACCCAGTTGTCCAGGGAGAAATCTGCAAATCACAAATGTACATTATAATAAAAGTTCATATTATTTAAAGTTTACAGTATTTGCTCAAAAACTTTGAAGTTCCTATTTCGATGAAGAATAAATGATTTCAAATTGATGGAATCAAAAAAGACATGGATGCAATTTCTAAATGTATACTTAGTCTGAAGAAAATTGAAAGTATTGTAAAAAAAACAACAAAAACATTTCCTGTTTCTAAACCTCATGATGGCCACGTAAAATATAGACCCTGAAGCTTTTTAAAAGCACCCAACCCTCCTTGGGAGCTGTCCCATCTTAAATGCATATGAAAACATGCTACATGGGCATTTGAGCTTGTCATCATTTAGGCATATCTTTTCACCTGTGGTGCATTTTCTGTAACAGTAAGCACATACATGCCATCTCTACCAACAGAAGGAGACTTTTGTAAGAGACTTCATCATGCTTAGAATACAGGTGCTTGTAGTCCAATGATGACTGGTTCTGAATATAAACCAGAGAAAATGATGAACATTCTAAAGGTAAAGTCACAAATTCTAAACAACCATATCTAACTGTGCATCAATTCATTGTTAGGATTTACTCTCTTCAGTAAACTTACCTTTAAAACTCTCATATGCACGGGCATTACATGCCGGTATTTCCTCGCCTTGCAGTAATGGCAGCCCATCGTCACTGGGTAAACATATCGGTGGTTTGTCTCCATTAGGGATACAGATCAATAATTTCAAGTCAACAATAAATCCAAGATTATTTTCCATCTTGTTGACTGTAAATCTATTAAAGAAAGAAAATGTATTTCAAACTTAAAATTCTTGGAAATGAAAACTGTTCAGTTTGAGTATATACAGATGGCATAATAAAACAAATATCTCAAGAGTGTGAAATATATAAAATAAAACAAAGGTAACAAATTGAAATTCTTTAAATATAGGGTCAATATTGTTTAATTAACTGTATACTAGGTGTGAAATAATACACAGATGCCAGGTATTGATATGTGTCATAATGTACAACTTAAGATATTTACTGATATACATATCAACTTCATGGTAATGTCATCTCTAGTATGTCAGTGGTAGGGTGTTGCCATTTATTATGTTGCCATCTTGGTTGTATGGTATTATCATTATGGTATTATTGTTGTTGTTGTTGTTGTTGTAGGGTTTAACGCCATTTTTTAGCACACGATAGGCTATACATGGCAGCGGAAGAAGAACCTAGGAAAATCCCAGGAAAGAACCATCAACCCATGAGAAGCTACTGGCAAACTTTCTCACATACCCACATTGGCTGAATCTGAGACTCGAACCCATGCAGACAGAGGTGAGATGGCAGTGATCTGTAATGGAGAGTGCTTTAGAGCACTCGGCCACTCAGCTGCATCTATTTCTGGTATTGAGTATTGAGGTTACAGACAGAGACTTATCATCTATCAATATGCCATTCTCACCACATCCTTTCTTTTGTGCTTTTTGAAAGCTTTAAGAACATTTAATTTTATGTTTTCATTTAAATTTGGATGGCATTACAATGTTATCTTCTAAATGTAAGAGCAATGCAATTTTCTCCTGGAAAGAAAATCTCATCTAGAACATGTTTGAGTGTACTCACTGCAGAAACAAAATAACTGCTATGGCCACAGGCACACATTACTATCATTGAAAAATGAAGTTATTGACAACACATATTCACCTTCAACAAATTAAGACAAGACAAGGTCGTTATAACTCATGCAAGGTCATGACAAGTTAGAATCAGCTCCATTGAAAATTCTGTGCTCATGTTTGTTTTATCCTGTTATCAAGTTCAGTCACTGATTACAAACATAAAAAAAGACATTCCAAACTTATTCCCCCTCACATATGATTTGAGTACTGTACATATCGATTAGCAGTCAAGCTTATCTGTTACTTTGAATCTATTTGGATTGAGTTTGGATGCCAATACTTCTGGTGTGTCACACAGTCATTTAACAATAATTCTGATTGGTAGTTATTATTTTATCCTGGACCTGAACATACAATAACCACCAATCAGAACTGAATGCAACATATTTCACTATGTGACACACCAAAAGTATAGCCTTCAAATTTGATCCAAGAGAACAAGATACAAAGCAATAGTGAAACTTCTTGTAAAAGAACAAGTGTAGAATATGTCTCCTTTACTTTGATACATTTCATAGGATACAAGATTGATTAAGCATTTCACCCCTAAAGGCATGACACATTTGTACAATGGTAGAATTAAATTTGGTTTCAGAACTTAAAAAGTTTGGTATTTGAGCCTAAAGACTACATCATATGTGAGATTAGACTGATTAAAAGATAGTTTGCAAGTATACATAAGAGCCAAGTTCATTCATCTAGATAAAATGATGGTTAATTTGACTGTGATTATAAGTAGCTCTAAATACAGTCTAAGTCCCAGACTGTGTATCAGATACAATATCTATCAGTAAGTTTTACAACTAATCCCAACACAATTTCTTGTTTAAAGCAACTTGCATTAAACCCCAGGGCTTTATAACATTTATCTTTGAGGTACATAATACATGAAAGGAAAACAGCAGCAGAGAGGGTGAACAGACCAAATTTTCAGGCGTCAACGATGCTTCCTTCTATTAAATATTACTAGGAAGTCTCTATTTGTCAAAAATAGACCTTCTAGTTAATATTTACTAGGAAGGGTCAATTTGGTAAACTAAAGGCTTCCTTGTAAGGTTCCATTTAGTAAAAAAAAAGACGCCATATAGTTGGCGTTCACCCTCTCTGCTGCTATGCGCTAACTAAATATTTGATCAAGTCCGACACGATATCTTGTCCGAGGGTCTGATAAATTTATCGTCACAAATCCGTGTGGGATTGTCTGAGCGCGGCTAAAGAAATTTTTAAATTGATTATGATCCATATCGCCACCGCACCAAGTTTGCCAAATATTTCTGAGTGTATGAGTATCAACTCCGTTAAACACGCATAACAAATTGCAGTTATCTCTGATCACTTTTGGTATTTGAGTGTAACGTTGAGTTACATATATCACGTCGGTGTTTTTATGTCTGCCTCGGGAAAATATCCTAGCAGGATTTTTTTGATTATCTAACATGATATCATCATATACGACTAAATTGTTAATACTTCCATCAATGGAGTCAATGCTAGGTGCCTCTTCGATATCGGTTATAAACTCAATAATAACATCGCCGTTAACTTCTAGCGCGGCTTCGTCAAAATCCTTTAACACTTCATAACATCGCTGATCATCTACACTTGGAGCAATCATATACAACTTATCCCACTTCATCCATCTCGTTATCAAATTAAGTAGCAATTGTGTTTTACCACTTCCAGATGGTCCGATGATAATCGCGCGAATAGAATTTGGTAACATTGCATGGTGTTTAATAGGTTCCCATCGTCTCGTAGCTGAATAATCAATTACATTCATGCCGTTATATATAAATTATGAATCTATATTGTGTGAAATGTAAGACGCGTACTGGCACAAATGACTTGACGACGATTACAACGAAAAATAATCGATCAGCGCTTTCTGGTAAGTGCGTACAATGTAGTACGAAAAAATTTAGATTTACTTCCACGAAACCTTTAAAAAAAACGAGGAGGTGATATTGCAGCCAAGTTAGCAAAACTCCCTGGAACGCCGTGGGCAAAGTATCCAGGAGAAAAACACCTTCCAGGATATAGCTACTGTGGACCGGGAACACGATTAGATATCAGACTTGATGATCAAAATCTGCCCCGACCCGGCGAGTATCCAATAAACGCTATTGATAAGGCGTGTCATACTCATGATGTTGCTTATAAAAGCAGCAATCTTCAACACAGACATCTTGCGGATGTGAAATTAATTCATGCGTTAAATGCTATTCCTGATAAATCCTTTAAGGAAAAATTGGCTTCATGGTTGGTAAAATCTGCTATGAAGGGTAAATTGATGTTAGGTGCGGGTAATTAATAATATGGAATCTGTTTATTATTCTCCGAGAGGATACTGGCGAGGCTACGCAGCAATAAGTAAACTCGCTAGTGCAGCAGCGGTGAAAAAAACTACAGCGGCAAACTGGTTATCTAAACAAGCTATATGGCAAATTTATCTACCAGCGCCTAAACGAATTAACTACTCACATTTTGATGTTACAACACCTAATGAAGTTCATCAAGCTGATATACTATTTCTGCCGCATGACAACGGTTACAAATACGCGTTAACGTTAGTTGATATTGTGAGTCGATACAAACAAGCAGAACCGCTAAGGACAAAATCATCTACTGAAGTAGCTTCTGCATTTGAAAAAATTTATCGACGAGGTCCACTACACTGGCCAAATCTGTTACAAGTTGATCCTGGCAAGGAATTTCAAGGCGCTGTTTTAACAACGATGAAACATCATAATGTCGCCATCAGACGAGGACACACTGCGTTACATCGCGATCAGGCAATTGTTGAACGGTTTAATCGGACACTTGCTGAGCGGTTATTTGGATATCAATACGCGAAAGAATTCATCCAGGATAAACGATCCCGTGAATGGGTCAAGAGATTACCAGGTGTAGTTACCGCAATCAATAATGAGATTACTAGAACAATCAACATGAAACCTGTCAACGCTATTAAAAAGAAGTATATACCCGTACAACCACAAAAAGATTTCCCTAGAAACGCTAGCGTTTCCCAACCAATTCTTGGTAGTAATGTCATTGTAAGGTACTTATACGAACCAGGAGAGCTTGAGGGTGGTAAAAAAAGAGCTACCGATCCTATTTGGAGTGTCACTATGCATAAGATATCCGGTATAACACGATCAACGGGTAGACCTCCAATCTATAAACTGGATTCAACTGCTCCTCAGCGAGGATTTACTCGACAACAACTACAAGTGATTCCTGAGGATACTCAATTACCACCGCGTGGTCTTAACTAGCACCGTTGCGTCTGTTGCACTCAAGACAAGTCAACCTCACATTGTTTCTGACATGACCAAGATTGTTATTTTTTCTGTCTACGGTAAATTGGCGAGGATCTTTATCCGAATACTGCCAACGCATTATACAATTGCAACTCGCGCAGTGATTATTTTGTTGTTGCTTCAGCGTAATTATTAATTCAGCATCAATGTCAAATTCTCGTTTATTTTTTTTATCCTGCTGTTTATAACCAGAGAGTTTTTTTCTGATTATATCATCGGCGCTGACAATATCGTCACTGGCATCATCGCCACCAATGATTTCATCATCGCCTGACTCTGTCAGGACAATTCTTCGAAGTTGGTTTATTCGCCGTACTCTGGACACTGCGAGATAAACTAAATTTGACCACTCAATGTGATTATCTACTATCCAAACAATTGTGTCTGTGATAGTTAATCCCTGTGAAGAGTGTATTGTTGCTGCGTAACCTAATGTCCATGGTGATTTATCAGCGGAACTCTTTGAGTTCCCCAATGCATCTTCAACGACGCTGATATCAACCAGCACAATATCATTTAATACTAAATTCTGTTTTTGTTGTTGTCCAGGAATGTCAACGTCGATATTTTGTCGCCGTGTATCCTTGGGTCTATAACAAAGAGGCACTGGAAGTGTTGCAAATTTACACTTATGCAATTCAAATAACTTCATCTGAAGTGCATCTCTGACTATTTTTCTACTCGCGATTATTAAATCATTTGGTCTCCATGTTTCCCAAAAATCATTCATGGGAGTT
This sequence comes from Unio pictorum, assembly GCA_030141615.1. Taxonomy (NCBI): domain Eukaryota; kingdom Metazoa; phylum Mollusca; class Bivalvia; order Unionida; family Unionidae; genus Unio; species Unio pictorum. The sequence continues at coordinate 9,449,797 of JARLTB010000166.1, read as the reverse complement.
TCTGAAATTATTTCACGCGCTATTTCACATTGGATTTTATCCGGTTGTAATCTAATTAGCGCTTTGAATTCTCGTAATTTTTCATCAAGTGATCTATGGTCGGTATTAATTTCCTCATAATAATCTACATGATTCTTCAACCACTCATGTGGAGATCCACCAACAAATGGCTGTGGTTGGCCGTGATCGCCGCACATGACGACTTTTGTGTTTTTATTTAACAACCATTCAAGAAATGTCTGTAATACACTCAACGATACAGTGCATATTTCATCCCAGATTATGATTTCAGGAATGAATTTATCACCCATTCGATCAGGAGTCCATGTATCGCCTTTCCATCGAAAGAAGCTGTGATAAGTACAAGCTTTTACCCCCCGCGCTATCATCTCTCTGGCGAGTCTGTGAGTTGGTGTTAACACAATCATTGTTGACCGACGAAATAATTCAATTGCACGAGTTGTCTTTCCTGACCCACCATAACCGTTTAAATAGACTGTCTTGTATCTACATACGGGATCAGATACGGGTGGTGCATTAGAAAATTCTGAGAGATTATGGTTGCTTTTCAAGTATTTATCGTCGTTGGCAACGTCTGCGGATTTACAATACTCATGTAGTGTTTCTTTTTTAAATCGCCAACGCCCCCACGCTTCCTCGGGATCTGTGAATGCCGCTACAACTGATCTGTATTTATCGTGGATATACATCGAATCAGTAGCTACTCTAACCGCGGTATCTGGGAATCTATTTATCATCGAAAATAAATTAATAATAGAATAACCGAGCATAGAACTTCTCAAATGTGTATACTGACAACTATATCCATCACAGTAGGTAACAACCGTACCCAATTTCTCACCATTGGAAAGAAAGGCATCTTTACGATTTACAAGTTTTCCCTGTTTCGTTAAATCGGTTACAATAAAATCGTATTCAGCGACGTCTATGATCAACCTCGAAGAGTATTTCGCATTGTCAAATCTTCCACCTTGAGTGAATTTACCGATTATTTTTCGTCCGAAATCTTTGGCTGTTTTGTTTCTAATTTCAAATACCTGCCTAGATAGTTTCATGATTTCTTCCTCGCTGAAATTCGAAGAATTTCCATCTTGGAATTGTTTTCGTATTTCATCAATTATACGATCTAGATCGGGTTGTGGTAACCAAACATCCTTCTGCGCGTGATAGCATATAATCGCTTCACTGACAATTAACGATATTAGCATACCACAATCGATCAAATATCGTAGTAGCACTATTGGCATCCAGTGTTTTTCAGACATATGTCTACCAAGCCAAACATAACTACACGGATGTAACCCTGTAGCGAATTCGAATGATATCACACGAGCGAACCCGGTTAAATCAAAATCAGGCAAACGACCATTAATCGCAACACGAGTCATTTCATGCGTGGGATGTCCAAATCGTTTAAAGTAGTTACTACATTCTCCATACCCGAGAAAACTTCCAGGATAACACGCGGATATATCAATTGAAATCATACCATCACGTGAGTATTTCGTATTCCATAATCCTCCATGACTCAATTCGACGCAACTCAATTTAACGTCCTCGAGAAAATCACTTCGTGTTGGACGCCATGAGTTTTTCTCTCTTGCGAAGTGAGCTACCACTGATGGAATTGTAAAACTATCCGTGAGTAGTTTTTCATGGAAACTCTCCGGTGAAAATTCATTAGCGATTTTTCTCATTCTGTTATCTAATTCTTCAACGCGATATAATTCACCATTTGGTCTTACAAATTGATCAAATCCTATTTCGGGATCTTCAGCGCTGCTAAGTAGCCACACTGACACGGGATCATCTTTACACAACGCAACAATTGCATCAAATAATTTCTCTTCGTGGAACACATCCTTGGAAAATTCCCGGGGGATATATCTCACGATTCGTTCTCGTGGAAATACATTTACCGCAGGTGTCCACGCGTGTTTGTTATGATCAATAATTTCAATTGGAGCTCCTCGCGATTGATATTTCGGTTTGTACAATACTTCTCCGGTTATCGTCGCTACCGATATTGGAAATTTTAATGATGCTTCTAATTTAACAATATCGGAAATCATTGCCCCGCGCTGTTTCACTGTCAGTTCCCATTCGGTTATTTTCTTACGTCGCAGATCAGTTAGTTTATTTCCCCGGGATGCATTTGTGAAGTGTTCCATTACCCGTGTTGCTACACAATTGAGCGTTGAATCACCTTGTGATGACGACTCCGTCATTGACGATGTTTTCATCGGAGCTAGTTTTGCGATACTTGGCTTATCATTTAACGGGTATATTCCGTAAACAACTGTTGTTGCAGGGTAAGATTTCTTGTAGTATGATTTGTCAATTCCAGTTAGAATTCCTGGTTTGGAATCTCTACTCACAATTACAAATTTTTTATCCTTGAGGATTGATCAAATTTATCTCTGATAACCCATTCACCTTCATCTTCGATAATGAATTTTATTCTAAAAAAATACCTCCGCTGGGATTTCCCGCCCCTTGGCGAGCCAAGGTGTGAAAGTATCTCAGCTGCTCTTGTATCGTTCATAGTAGCATCGATTACTGGTACATTGATAATTCGAAATGTCGACCACGCATAAGATGCTCCATCATGCTTAAATTCATTAAAACAGTCGCTGATTTTACTCAGCAGGGTTCTGTCATCTATTAGACTTTTTGGTATATCAGAGATTCTATCGAGATTAAAACTAGCATTTTTCCAAGGCGTAATTTTCGATAATCTATTGAATTCTTTTATATCAGAGATGTGATCGAATTTAGTATCCCGATTAAATTCTGGTTTAATTTTCAATAATCTCTTAAATTCCTTCATGCTATCGTCCTTTAGACGTTTCGGTTTAACAGTGACTCTATCGAGATTAAATCGGGGGTTAATTTTCAATAATCTCTTAAATTCCTTCATGCTATCGTCCTTTAGACGTTTCGGTTTAACAGCGACTCTATCGAGATTAAATCGGGGGTTAATTTTCAATAATCTCTTGAACTCCTTCATGCTATCGTCCTTTAGACGTTTCGGTTTAACAGTGACTCTATCTCTGTTAATTTTCGATAATCTCTTGGACTCTTTCATATTATAATTAAAACAAGTATTTAAATAAAAAGTTTTTTATATAATGAATCATTGCAAATGGCTTATGATTGGATCAAAGACTCCGTGTAACAAATCATGCAGAAATGAATTCTGTGGGTATCATATGCAAAGTTTTCGTCGGGGGAGCAATGGTCCTCTTCCGTGCCTGTATTGTGGAGTAGGTGTTAGAGGTAAATCGCAGTTATGTTTCAATTGTGGTGGTAAGCGTTATAGAGAGTTGAAGCGTTATTATGATAAGCGAAGAATAAAAAATCCTGACAACGTCAGCGACGTTGCCAACGGCAAAATAATAAAAACTGCTCAAGACTACATAGAAAGATTTGCCAATGTTATAATTCAGCCAATTAACGAATTAGACAAATAGAAGTATTATGTATACAAATGAGCCAAGAATTTCAACGACATCCTGTTATTAAAAATTACGAAGCCTCTCGTGATGGTATTGTCAGACATTGTAAACATAAGAAATCTGTTGGGCGGGGTAATAATATGGGATATTTGAGTTTTACTGCTGGAGGGAAAAGGTATCTTAATCACCGTTTCGTCTATGAAGTATTTAATGGATCAATCAAGGATGGTTTTGTTATTGATCATATTGATTCCAATCCCAAGAATAACAAATTGAACAACCTTCAAGCTATTTCACAACGTGAAAACACCAAACGAGGTGGGACTGGGAAACACTCGAAAAATGCTAGACCTGTAAAGTCGTTTAATACTGAAAATAACACGGAGATAGTATTTCAATCAATAACCGCAGCTAGTAGATATTTCGATATTCATAAACCATCAGCACGATTTGTTGCAGAGGGAATTTATAAGACCGCTTTTTCAAAACACTTCAAAAATAATATTCAGTTTATTTATGTGAATTAGCGGAGATAACTCCGTTAGGTAACGCGCGTGCGACAAATCACCAATGACAGAGTTACCGTTGGTGAACGAGGAAGTAGTTTTTGATTGGCTGATATAATTGTCATAAATCTCAATAACATATAATTGATTTCATCTTTTTTCAAGTATTAACAGAACTGTTTTATATACACGTCGTATTTAATTCTTTTTTTTAGTGTCTGTTTCAAGTATTATGCGTGTTTTCAACGTTGTCAGTGATCGCTAACAAACACAACAGATAATTACAATCACCACACCTCTCTATGTCACTTCGTTGTAATGAGTGGTTATATACAAATCCGTCTGTGTTATATTTGGGCTTAGCCAAAATTCAAGTACAAAACAAACCACACCGTCACGTGGGGTGAACGTTATTATTGACATTCAAACCAGGTTTCGATTTCAGGTTTGCTTTTTGTACTTGAATGTAGAATAGCCCGCGTCATCCATTGTCATTGAAATCAATTCATTCATTGTCATTGTAAATACCATAATCGCCTATAATCGTTTGTTGTACCGTTCATTGCATTGTAAATACCATAATCGCCTATAATCTATTGTTATGTACCGTCCTATGTGTATACAACCGCCTACCACACTAGATCAGGGGTTGTAAGTACCGTCGTCATTCATTGCATTGTAAATACCATAATCGTTTGTTATGTGTTTGTCCGTGTCCATGCACCAAACGTATCCTCTTGTAGGTCAAACCTGTTATTTGACAAGTTAGACTCTACTCGTAGGGGAATACGCTTTGTGATTATATGTAACCGTTGAGCGCCGCTTGATGTATAATACACCAAGGGGGTTCAAAACGGTGATGTGTAATCGTGCCGTCCTATGTGTATAATACAACCGCCTACCACACTAGATCACGGGGTTGTAAGTGCCGTCCAATGTGTATAATACAACCGCCTACCACACTAGATCACGGGGTTGTAAGTGCCGTCCTATGTGTATACAACCGCCTACCACACTAGATCACGGGGTTGTAAGTGCCGTCGTCATCCATAATCACCTCGCTAAGCTTCTGGATATGCTAAGATGCACAACACCTTAGCGTGTCCAGAATTCATTTTGTGAAACTCTTTGAGTTTTCATCGGAAATTGCTTTTGCAATTTCATAGATTTTCACTCAAGCAATTCAACAAGCGTATTTTTATATAATATGAATTCTGAAAATCTCAAATGTATTGTTATTGAAATCAACAAGCTTAAAGATCAAAATGTAAAATTATGTTCAGGGTTAGATTGTGATCAAATCATGACCGATTTCGAGGACATACAATTTGCAGAGCAGAATGGAAAATATGTTCTCGCTAAGAAATATTTTTTAACTAAGCGGTTACAAAAACTTATACGTGAAAGTTTAGTTAATACCGAAGACGTTAATGTATTTGTACCATTATGTAGCATCGTAGAACGTGTACGTAAGCAATTAAGCTTAGAATATGAACAAAGGAAGCTTATCAATTGTAAGGTGAGACAATTGAAAATGTTAATGGAGCAAGCTGAGTCCCACGCGTAGAGAGCCTCCTTTGTTGGGTAATTGTATGACATGTATATCACTACCTGTGCATGTAACGAGGAAGTAAAATTATGTGTGTAACCCCGTACAACAACAGGGAAGTATAATGGGTTGGTGTATAATCTAATGATTTCTTTTTTTTTTTTTACTTGGAAAACTCAACGAGTTTCACAATTGCTTGCAATTTAACAATAGTGATACTCTTTCAATAATGGTAGGACAATCATTGACCACACGGAACACAAAAGAACGACTTAGCGCTCTTAATAAACTATTACCGATTCGTGATCGTATACGTGAAAAACTTCAACAGCGGTAATTACTTCAGACTGATTTTTCTACTGATACAAAACAGCTTTTTAAGCCGATTGTTACTGCAACTGAGGGTGTAACATCAGCAATTTCTAAACAAGAAAGCGCGCAGAAAGAGTCCTTTCTCCCTGTGTTAGAGAAAATAGCAAAACGAACTAAACAAACAAAAAAATCTTTAAAAACACTTCCTGGTGATATAATAACTACTGCAAGACAACGAGAACTTCAGGAAGAAGAAGAACGATTAGGTGATATTGATATTTCCTCACCACCACCTGAACGAAAATTAGAAGAATTTCAAGAAGAAACGGGAGCTGTTTCAAAGGGGGACTATACTCCTGAAAATATTTTTACAGTTAATGCGTTAAATACAATCAGAGGTATCAAAACAGACGCTGAATTAGTTAAATTTACCAAGGAAAATTCAAAAAAAAAAGAGAGAGATAAATATTTAAAAGACGAAACGTCTAAAGATTTTGTAAAAAGTTCAGAAGTTTGGGCAAATAAGGTGTTTTTAGCAAACCGCCAGAAACCTAAAAAAACAAGAGAAATAAGTAGTGATTATAATCAATTTCTAGCTATGGTAAAGGGAGTCACATCACCACCACCAGTATACACAGCAGACCCAACCCCCGATGAAATACAAATAATGGCAGAGGCTGATTCTGAGAAGGGTGCAACTGGTATCACTAAAAAATCCAAAGGATTTTCAAAAACAGGCAGTGGTTTAGTTGGGAAAAATCCTATGGATTTTCACTCTAACGTAACATGTCCAGGTAATATTCTCGGTGATATAGCACGATTAGAAGTACTCGTAGGAGGAAAACGAGCCGGAAATAACTCACCAGAAATAATCAAAGAAGCTGCTGATATCTGTAGGCAGTTATTTCAAGGTGGTATCATGGACATTGCAACATATCGAGATTTCATTGAAGAGTTAGTGGACGGTTATCATAGCGATTAAACTCGAAGATGAAAATTCTACGAATTTTCGCGATTAGATAAATATCAATTGAATAGAGAATGATCATACACTACAACCATGATAAACCAACTAACGTCTACGTGGTAAACTCACGATTGCCTAAATACCGAGCATACTATGGAGATGGTCTCGGCAACACTATAATGGGATTATTTTCAAGAATGGCTCCAAAAGTAGCGCCGCTAGTAAAACAATTATCGATGAAAGCAATTGATGTTATCAGGGATAAGGGTATTAACGCTGTTGGTGATCTTGCCACGAAGGCGTTTTCAGCCGCGAAGGATAAAATAACAGCATTAGTTCGACGGCGAAATTCGAAGAAACCAGCGGTGATTTCATCACTGCCATCTACTGCGGTTATGCCTGCGCGGGTTAGTAAAATAATAAATAACGCAGTAGATGAAAAACTACAGTCGTTGATTTCATCATCGTTAATGACTCCGTCATACACTAACGCCCAGGATAACTTAACAGCAAATATGATAGCGGGAAGTGGCCTTGGAAATTCAAAGAATTTCTACAAACGTCAAGGACAACGACAAAGTCGTCATCGATGAAAATCCAAGCAATTTTCACGCCTCCAATTTAAACCATCGGATATATAATAAAAAATGTTCAAACAAAACCCTGATATTGCATTTGACATGGACGCCCCAGTACTTAAAGATAATTCTGTACGCTATTATCAATTTTTTGCCTATCACGCAGTACAACCTGATCTTCGGGGGAGAATCGAACTTCAAGTTCATGATACTAGTAAATACTTTTTACCCGCTGAAGCCTTTATTGAAGTCGAAGGTGAACTTTTACAGCATGATGATACACCATATGCAAATGACCCAACTATCCGAGTTGGTTTTGTTAACAATGGCATCATGGCGTTATTTGAAAGTGCTAGATATCTCATTGATGGAAGAGAAATCGAATCTATTGAACGCGAGGTTGATATTGCTACCGGAATAATTGGGTTAGCGAGATATTCTGATGACTATACTAGATCAGCGGGTCCGTCTATGATGTTCGCGAAGGATATTACTGATAACGCCGAACACAACCAGTATTCTAGAGCAAAAGCAACACGAGCTACTGCAGTTGATCCAGCACCAGCCGGATATACAAGACCAGCTGCTGATTTTGATGTCATAAATAATATTACTAGTTACAACCTAGGGTTTGCAACACGAGTAGCAACGTTGCAGGGACAGCATCGACGGTTTTCATGTGCGATTCCGCTCCACCACATATTTGGATTTTGTAGAAACGTCAGAAAAGTTATCTATGGAGTAAAGCATACTATAGCGCTAACGAGAAAGGGTACTGATGATAATGCAATCTGGCGTGGTGCTGGCGCTCCCGTCGGCAAAGTCGTTTTATCAAAACTAACACTGTGGATGCCAGTGTTGACTCCGTCGTTGTCAACAGAACCACGGTTACTATCATTTATGGATCAGGGGGGAAAGAGATTATTAAGTTGGTTGTCAACGTCCACAGATACCATGGATTCTAATATTGATGGTACACTTACATGGCATCTAGCATCAAAACAGGGTATTTCAGCTCCACGTCACATATTTATTGCGCTACAGAATCTTGCGCGATTAAACGATCAAGAACGTTCCCATATGATATTTGATCAAATTGGGTGTAATGAAGTCTCGCTGAGAATAAACGGACAGCAAGAACCATCAGAGGATATACAACTTGATTATGGAAACAATCATATTGCACGAGTTTATCATCGGTTGCTGTCGTATATGGGACGCGATCAAAATGTCGATACTGGTCTACAAATATCACAGTTGGATTTTAAAAGTCTGTATCCGATTTATTACTTTTCGTTGGAACATCTTGACTTGATGAGACAATCCGTCGTTGATATACACTTCCGAGCTCGTGTAACCCGTCCTGGTGGTATTGCTAATTATAGAGCGGTTGCTGTCATTCTCAGTGATAAATCAATGATACTTGAAGGTGTGGGTGGACGAATGAGACTGGTAGATGCACCAGTGGAAAATCTGTAATTGAAAATTGCTGTGCAATTTCACCATTGAATCGCTTGCGATTTAGAATTAATCTGTTTTGTATAATGTCGTATAGTAATATCAATGTCACGTTGACACCTGGTCAGTTAAAAAAACTACAATCCAAATCAACTAAGCAATGTGGAACCACAATAACACTGAAACCTAATCAAATGAATGGCGGGGCGAATAAACTATCGCTGACGAAAACTCAGGTTAATCATTTTAATAGCGCGCTTAAGGAAAAAAAAGGAGTTCAGATTACTCTTTCTCCGAGTGCGATTAAAAACATGGAAAAGACTGGTGGTATATTCCCGCTGTTAGGGTTGATTCCAGGGTTGATTGCCGCAGCGGCCCCAGCGGTAGCTAAAGCGGCAGCGTTAGGAGCCGTTGGTACCGCGGCAGGAATGGCACTAAAGAAAGCAACTGGCGGATCCGTCCGTGGATCTAGTAAAAAAAAAGGAAAGGGTCTAAGATTACCAGGAACCCCGTATTCGTGGTACAGCGGAAGCGGCCTGAGACTAGGACCGGTTTACTAGTGAAAAATCTTCGATTTTCAGGGGAACCTATTGTTCCCATGTCCAATTTTGATTTAATTGATGCCACTAAAAAACTCGCGATTAAAAACTTCAGAGGTGTTTTTATGAAAGATCAGTTACCGGCACAACCAAATGATGTTGAAACCGGTATTATTAATCTAGATAACAGCGATGGACCTGGAACACACTGGGTTGCGTACGCGATTGATCCACGTGGGATTATTTATTTTGACTCATATGGACTAGCGCCTCCGAAGGAATTTAACCGCTATGTAAGTAAACTAAAAACTCCTCGTTGGTATTCCACGTTACCAACACAAACAATGCTTGACCCACCCATATGTGGCAATGAAGTATTAAACGTACTTGATGCTATTTCACGAGAATCTTTGATGAAACCACCCCATGTAGTAGTAAATGAGTATACTAGCGGTCGTTGGATTGAAAATCTTTGATTGGAAATTGCTGTGCAATTTCACTTTTAGATTGAAAATCCATCGGATTGAAAATCCATCGGATTGAAAATCTTTTAGATTTTAAACAGAGAAAAGGTTTTTATGATAACAATGATTGATATTTGGGGACGACCTTTATCAACGCTGAAGAAACCCGATACTGGTGAAATCCTTGATAAAATAAAAGATGTTAAAAAACTAATCGAAGATGAAATAGCCGAAATGTTGAACTTAGCAAGTGTTGATCCTGGTGAAATAGTCGTATTTCAAGATCGTCAGGGTAAATTGAAAACTAATAATGTCTCCCTCGATGATATTTTAGTTAAACGACGAGACGCAGCAGAGGATGCTATCGCGTTATTTTCCGATCAGGGTAAACTCAAACCAGGAGTACTTATCTCAACGATCACAGATAAATTAGCAGCATTCGATAACACGGCGAATTCATTGAAATCACTCAATGATAAGTATGACGATCATATAACTAAATTTAACCAGTTTACTGAATTACAAAATTCCCTCGTGGACAACATTGATAAACCCATGTTAGAATTTTTTGGAAATCCACCAGTGACCACACCAAAACTCACCTCGATAAAAGATTCTATGTTGGAACTAGCAACTCTTCAATCCGAATATGAAAAACACGTGAAACAGTTTTCAATGTTTCGTAAAAACATCATTGATAAGTTTATTGGAACCCCATTTGATAAAATTGAAATAACCCTTCCTGATATTAAAAAAGCCATCGATGAACTAAAAACATTCAACAACGCAATGAAGGATGATGCAACGAGGATGATAAGCGTCATTGAAAAAATAAAAATTCCTCATGATAAATCTATCGTCAACAACATAGTATACACGATTCAACACGGATCATATACGTGGACACCTACAAATAACATATTAAATATCACTGCAACCGTAAAGGGTATTTATCGATTAACAATAGTATCACCGACTCAATTCAATATATCATCAAGTAGTTCATCTGGAGTCAATAATACAGTATCAACGATCATCGACAAGGATACAACTGAACAATTCACGATAACGACCGCAGATAGAAATTTAGTCAGGGTTTCAGTAACGTGGTACGTAGAATTCGTAGTGGATTTAAGTAAACAATTAAACTGAAAACGCTAGTGTTTTTAAAATAAGATGACGATCCCTTCAGTGTATCAGTATCGCTATGATCAGGTCAGAGAATTTCAAACTAAACTCAGCTCTCTCTGTGAGGAGTATCAAATAAAAATCAAAAAATACCAACGAAGAATAACCGCAGTTGATATCACCGTGTATTCGGTGTCGGGTGTAATCACTGCTGCTGGGATAATATTATCTTCAGTTACAATGATTGTTCCGGTCGTAGTTCCAATTGCTATTTCTGCGGTGGCTACAATTGCGGGTATATTAACCGGGATCACAAAAAAACTATCATCGTGTAGCCAGAGTAAACTACATGATTATGTAATTAAATTTCACGTTGCATCTGCCGCATACTCGCAATTATCCTCGTTGATATCATCATCACTCGACGACACAACAATATCAGATAGCGAATTCTCAACGATGGCTCAATTGTATAAAACAACAATGCTGAAATTAGAGCGGGATAATAATAATAACAATGTCGTCGCAAGAACTACTTCAACAAATAGTAATAAATACAACACCGGTGAAAACAAGCATGATATCAGTAACCTCAACGCGTCCTGAATTCAGTGTGAATTTTCCAATTCCCGTTCCCGTGAGCGAGATCGCGCTAGCAAAACTACGAGTGTATCATAGCTGGCCCAATATCAGATCGGTAGCATTTGGTGGTCAACAACCAAATAATTCCTTGGTGTTCGCGTGGAAAAATCGTGAAGATGGAACTCCAGACTGGAACGTTGTCTCGTTGCCAACTGGGTCATATCAAATCGAACAAATCAATAATGAATTACAACGAAGAATAAAATCTATCACTGGAAAAGAATCAAAAATCGCTATAACGGTTCACGAGCCGACGTTATCATCTGCGATCGAGATTAATTCCCCTGGGTATGTTGTAAATATTTATCAGAGTTCTATAAGATCAGTGTTAGGATGGCCTGAACTACCACCTCGACAGAAAGAAACCGTTGATATACCAGAACCTGTAAAATCTGATTATGTCACTGACAGGATAAAACCCGTCAATGAAGTAAAAAGTTATAGTGAATACTCCAAGTTGAATTTTTTTAATGAAAAGATAGAAAATAGCGTTAAATACTACACCACTCGAGAGAATAAAATAAATGAAAATTTTACAGCAATGGAAAACGATCTTTCATTGTTGTTAATATCCCTTCAATTTGGTAATCTCACACGAGATGAATTTATTAGTGTAACACAGACGGGTAACAAAATCATCACCGACATGGAAACATTTCATTCACAAATTATTCAAGAGATATTAGACGACAATAATCCTAAAACGAGAACAGATTTCACAGAAAAACATAAAATCCGTATTGAAGATATTTCCACGTTTAAGCTTCCAAAATATAATGTACCAAAACTAACAAAAACGTTAAGTGATACCATCAATGTTGGTTTCGAAAGGATTAATAAGGCATGGAAAAAAGCGACATCACAACAAACAAGTATTCTGACATTTAATAACGACCCAGATGGCGGTGGTAGGCATATTGCTCCGAACAACGTCAATATATCCTCGGTGATAGCGCTGAATTTAGTATGTGACGTTATCGAAGGCAGCTATCAAATAAATCTTGAGCAATCAAATCAAGCTCAGCAGGGGTATATTCTATATTCATTTGCACCAACGGCTCCTCCTGGATTTCTAATTATTGAAGACCCAACTAATCCAGTATTTATGCGATGTCATAATAATTCTTTAACGAGAATTAATTTCAAACTCACTGACCAATCTAATAATTTGATTGATCTGCGAGGTGAAGTTTTGCAAATTAGTCTGTTTGTGAAATCCTAAAAGGATTTTCGTCCTAAAGACTTTCATCGTGAAAATTCTTCGAATTTCAACAAAGGACTTTTATCGTAAAAAAAAATTGTTAGCGCATAGCAGCAGAGAGGGTGAACGCCAACTATATGGCGTCTTTTTTTTTACTAAATGGAACCTTACAAGGAAGCCTTTAGTTTACCAAATTGACCCTTCCTAGTAAATATTAACTAGAAGGTCTATTTTTGACAAATAGAGACTTCCTAGTAATATTTAATAGAAGGAAGCATCGTTGACGCCTGAAAATTTGGTCTGTTCACCCTCTCTGCTGCTAAAACTGTTTTATTGATCAATGTTGTAATGGATGACAGCTATTAATGAGCAGGCTTCTTGTATATGTGATACAATGAGTAAGAATGACTTGAAAAGACTTATCGATTTCAAAAGATACCTGATCTGTACCTGTTTCAAGTGTTGCCATTTTTGACATAATCCCTAAGCCTGGTAGCCTACTTGGGGAATATTTAAGATTGCAACTCTGAAAAAAGATGCTGATCTATTGAAACATACGTTTTTCAAGTCATTCTATTTAAACTGATTAATACAGTCTGTCACTCACAGCAGCAGAGAGGGTGAACCCTACAACGTTTTCAGACAAAATTTGATTGAAATCCTAAAACGAGCCGTCCTATAATCTCATTTTAACCAAAAAAAGGGCGAATCCTACAACGTTTTCAGACAAAAAAAATTGATTGAATCCTTAAAACGATCCGTAGGATTTCGTTGAAATCTACGAAATCTCATTTTAACTAAAAAAATGAAAACGAAGATTTTTACGATTTTTTAATCAATTTTGGTCGCAACTTGTTGTCATCCACCCTCTCTGCTGCTTAGTGATTTCATCACTGGGTTAACAAAAAATAATAAATGATTTTAACCGAATATTTGATCCAGTCCGATACGATATCGTGTCCGAGGATCATGCAAATTTATTGTTGCGAATCCGTGTGGTTTTGACTGAGCATGACTAAAGAAATCTCGAAATTGATTGAAGTCCATATCAGAACACCATGTCTGCCAAATATTTCGTAGCGTATGTGTATCAACGCCGTTGAATACAGAAAGAATATTGCAGTTATCTCTGATGACTTTTGGAACCTGAGTGTAGCGTTGAGTGACATATATCACGTCAGTGTTTTTGTGACGCCCACGGGAAAATATTCTAGCAGGATTTTTTTGTTTATCCAACATTATATCGTCGTATACGACTAAATTGTTAATATCTCCATCAATATCATCAATGCTCGGTGCTTCATCGATATCGGTTATAAACTCAATAATACCCTCTCCGGATTTTTCTACCGCGCTGTCGTTAAAATCTTTTAGCACTTCATAACATCGTTGATCATCTACGCTAGGGGCAATTAAATACAACTTATCCCATTTCATCCATCTCATTATTAAATTGAGCAACAATTGCGTTTTACCGGATCCAGATGGCCCGATTATAATCATCCGGATAGAGTTTGGTAGCGCTGCATGATGCTTAACCGGTTCTCTTCTTTTAGTCGCTGAAAAATCAATTATATCCATATCTCTATACATAAATTATGGATCTATATTGTGTGAAGTGCAAAACGCGTACTGGCACAGATGATGTGACGACAGTTACAACTAAAAATAACCGATCAGCGCTTTCTGGTAAATGCATGCAATGTGGTACAAAGAAATTTAGATTTGTGTCTATGAAATCTGATTTAAAAAAAAACGAGGAGGTGATATCGCAGCCAAATTGGCAAAGCTCCCTGGAACCCCATGGGCAAAGTACCCCGGAGAAAAGCACCTTCCCGGATATAGCTACTGTGGACCGGGAACCAGACTTGATATCAGACTCAATAATCAAAATCAACCCAACCCCGGTGAAGAACCAATAAACGCCATTGATAAGGCCTGTCACCTTCATGATGTTGCTTATAAAAGCAGCAATTTGCAACACAGGCATCTAGCAGATGTGAAATTAATTCATGCGTTAAATGCTATTCCTGATAAATCCTTCAAAGAAAAATTGGCTTCATTTTTGATAAAATCGGCTATGAAAAGCAAATTGATGTTAGGTGCCGGTAATTAATAATATGGAATCAATTTATTATTCCCCAAGAGGATACTGGAGGGGTAAATCAGCAGTCCATAAACTCGCTAGCGCTGCAAAAGTGAAAAAAACCACTGCGGCTAATTGGTTATCCAAACAGGCACTATGGCAAATTTATCTACCACCGCCTAAACAAATTCAATTCTCGCATTTTGATGTGACCGCTCCTAATGAAGTTCATCAGGCTGATATATTATTTTTACCTCATGATCGTGGTTACAAATACGCGCTAACCGTAGTTGATATTGCAAGTCGATACAAAGAAGCAGAACCGTTAAAAACAAAATCAGCCACTGAAGTCGCTTCTGCATTTGAAAGGATTTATCGACGAGGTCCTCTGCACTGGCCAAATCTATTGCAGGTTGATCCTGGTAAGGAATTTCAGGGTGCAGTATTATCTACAATGAAACATCATAATGTCACCATACGACGAGGGCATACTGCGCTACATCGCGATCAGGCCATTGTAGAACGATTTAATCGGACGATTGCTGAGCGGTTATTTGGATATCAATACGCAAAAGAATTCATTCAAGAAAAGCGATCCCGTGAATGGGTTAAAAGATTACCATCTGTGATTACTGCACTGAATAACGAGATTACTAGAACAATCAACATGAAACCTATCAACGCGATTAAAAAGAAGTCAATACCCGTACAACCACAAAAAGATTTCAAAGAACCAATTCTTGGTAGTAATGTCATTGTGAGGTACTTATACGAACCAGGAGAGCTTGAAGGGGGTAGAAAAAGGGCTACCGATCCTATTTGGAGCGTCACTACGCATAAGATATCTACTATAACACGATCAACTGGTAGACCAGCAATCTATAAACTGGATTCAACTGCCCCTCAACGGGGTTTTACTCGAGAACAACTACAGGTAATTCCCGAGGATACTCAATTGCCACCGCATGGTCTTAACTAGCACCGTTGCGTCTATTGCACTCAAGACAAGTCAACATCACATTATTTCTGACATGACCGAGACTGTTATTTTTTCTGTCTACGGTGAATTGGCGAGGATCCTTATCCGAATACTGCCAACGCATTATACAATTGCAACTCGCGCAGTGATTATTCTGTTGTTGTTTCAGCGTAATTATTAATTTAGCATCAATATCGAATTCTCGTTGTTTTTTTTTGTCCTGTTGTTTGTAACCGGAGAGTTTTTTATCAATAATTTTAACATCAATATCATCCATTGTTGTGTCATTATCATCGAAAACAATTCTTCGAAGCTGATTTATTCTTCGTACTCTGGATACTGCGAGATAGACTAAATTCGACCATTCGATGTGATTATCCACCATCCAAACAATTGTATCCGATATAGTCAATCCCTGTGAAGAGTGTATTGTTGCTGCGTATCCTAGAGTCCACGGGGATTTATTAGCACGCAATGCATCTTCAACGACATTGATATCAACCAGCACAATATCATTTAATACGAGAATTTGTTTTTCACTCTGTCCTGGAATATCAACTTCAATATTCTGTTTTCGTGTATCCGATGGCCTATAACAAAGGGGTACTGGAAGCGTTGCAAATTTTTCTTTATGCAATTCAAATAACTTCATCTGAAGTGTATCCCTGACTATTTTTCTACTTGCAATTATCAAATCATTTGGTCTCCATGTTTCCCAGAAATCATTCATTGGAGTTTCTGAAATCACTTCACGCGCTATTTCGCATTGGATTCTATCCGGTTGTAATCTAATTAGCGCTTTGAATTCTCGTAATCGTTCATCAAGTGATCTATAATCAGTGGTGATTTCTTCATAGTAGTCTACAAAACCCCTTAGCCATTCATGTGGAGATGCACCGACAAATGGTGGTGGTTGGCCGTGATCACCGCACATGACGACTTTTGTGTTTTTGTTTAACAACCACTCAAGAAATGTTTGTAATACATCTAATGACACTGTGCATATTTCATCCCAAATTATGATTTCAGGAATGAATTTATCACCCATACGCTCAGGAGTCCATTTGTCACCCTTCCATCGAAAGAAACTATGGTAAGTACAGGCATTTACCCCTCGCTGTATCATCTCTCTGGCGAGTCTGTGAGTCGGTGTTAGCACAATCATGTTAGTAGAAATACAAGTATTTCCACCACGACGAAATAATTCAATTGCACGAGTTGTCTTTCCTGACCCACCACAACCGTTTAAATAAACTGTTTTATATCTACAGATTGGATCAGATACCGGTGGTGCATTAGAAAATTCTGATTGATTTTCAATACGGTTACAACAAAGATATTTATCATCCATGGCAACGTCTGCGGATTCACAATACTCATGTAGCATCTCCTTTTTAAATCGCCAACGCCCCCACGCTTCCTCCAGATCTGTGAATTTAGCTACAGCTGATTTGTACTTATTGTGTATATACATCGAATCAGTGGCCACTCTAACCGCGGTATTAGGAAATCTATTTATCATCGAAAATAGATTAATAGAAGCATAGGCTAGCATTGAACTTCTCAAATGTGTGTACTGGGAATTATATCCATCACAGTAGGTAACAACCGTACCCATTTTCTCACCATTGGATAGAAAAGCATCCTTACGGGATACAAGTTTTCCCTGTTTCATTAAATCCGCTACAATAAAATCGTATTCAGCGACATCTATGATCAACCGCGAAGAATATTTTGCGTTGTCGTATCGTCCACCCTGGGTAAATTTACCGATTATTCTTCGTCCGAGATCTTTTGCTTGTTCTTTTTTAATTTCAAATAACTTCTTAGACCAATTTATGATTTCTTCTTCATTGAAATCAGGGAATTGTTTTCGTAGTTCGTTGATTATACGATCTAGATCGGGTTGTGGTAGCCAAACTTCTTTCTGAGCTCGATAGCATATAATAGCCTCGGAAACAATTAACGATATTAGCATACCACAATCAATCATATATCTCAATAGCACTATTGGCATCCAGGCCTTTTCAGATAGATGTCTACCGAGCCAAACATAACTACACGGATGTAATCCTGACGCTAATTCAAATGATATCACACGAGCGAATCCGGTTAAATCAAAATCAGGCAATGGTCCATTAATCGCAACACGAGTCATTTCATGTGTTGGGTGTCCAAATCGTTTGAAGTACTCGGCGCATTCCCCATATCCGAGAAAACTTCCGGGATAACACGCGGCTATATCAATTGAAATCATACCATCACATGAGTATTTCGTATTCCACAGTCCTCCATGACCAAATTCGACGCAACTCGATTTAACATCCTCGAGAAAATCACTTCGTGTTGGACGCCATGAGTTTTTTTCTCTTGCGAAGTGAGCTACCACTGATGGAATAGTAAAACTATCCGTGAGTAGTTTTTCATGGAAACTCTCCGGTGAAAAATCACTAGCGATTTTTCTCATTCTGTTATCTAATTCTTCAACGCGATATAATTCACCATTTGGTTTTACAAATTGATCGAATCCTATTTCGGGATCTTCATCACTTCTAAGTAACCACACTGACACAGGATCATCCTTACACAACGCATGAATAGCATCAAATAATCTCTCTTCATAGAAAACATCCCCGACTAATTTCCCGGAAAATTCCGGTGGGATATATTTCACGGTTCGTTCTCGTGGAAATACTGTTACCGCAGGTGTCCACGCGTGTTTGTTATGATCAATAATCTGTATTGGTGCTCCATTTTTGTTATATTTCGGTTCGTATAAAACCTCTCCGGTTATCGTCATAACTGTTATTGGAAATCTTAATGATGTTTCTAATTTAGCTATATCAGAAATCTTTGCACCATGCTGTTTCACTGTCAGTTCCCATTCGGTTATTTTCCTACGTCGCAGATCAGTTAGTTTATTTCCTCGGGATGCATTTGTGAAGTGCTCCATTACCCGTGTTGCTACACAATTAAGCCCTGACGAATATTTCATAGGAGCTAGTTTTGCGATATCGGGTTTATCATTTAACGGATATATCCCATAAACCATTGCTGTTACGGGATAAGATCTTTCGTAGTATGGTTTGTCAATGCCGGTTAGAATTCCTGGTTTGGAATCTCTACTCACAATGACAGCTTTTTTATTCTTGAGGATTGGTTCAAATTTATCCCTAATAATCCATTTGCCATCGACTTCAATAATGAATTTGATTCGGAAAAAATACCGTTTTTCCCCAACACGTGAAATTATCACTGCTGCTTTTTCATCATTCATGGTAGCGTCAACAACACCATCAATTCGAAATGTTGACCAACAATAGGATGCTCCATCACGCTTAAATTCATTGAAACAATCTCTGATTTTACTAATCATGGCTTTATCAAGAATTGTATTCTTGGGTGTATTAGAAACTATATCGAGATTGAATTGAGCATCTTTCCAGGATAATTTCTTGGACGCTTTTGAAATCCGAAGGATTTTGGGTTTATCGAGATTAAATTTGTTACGTTTTTTGGGTCTATCGAGATTAAATCTAGGACTGATTTTCAATAATCTCTTAAACTCTTTCATGTTTCCGTCTCTTGGACGTTTGATACGTTTTTTGGGTCTATCGAGATTAAATCTAGGACTGATTTTCAATAATCTCTTAAACTCTTTCATGTTTCCGTCTCTTGGACGTTTGATACGTTTTTTGGGTCTATCGAGATTAAATCTAGGATTGATTTTTAATAATCTCTTAAATTCCTTATCAGCATTGAATTCAGCATTTTTCGAAGTCAATCTCTTGAACTCTTTCATGCTATACTAAAAACAAGTGTCTAAATGAAAGATTTATGTATAATGAATCCCCCCTGCAATGGATCAGTCATTGAATTAGACAAATAGTATAGTATAAGAATGACCCAAGAATTCAGACAGCACCCTGTGAGTACAAATTATGAAGCATCCAGTGATGGTGTTGTAAGAAACCGTAGACTGAAGAACCCAGTTGGGTGGGATAATGGTATGGGGTATTTGTTCTTTACTGTTGGAAAGAAGAAATATTACAATCATCGTTTCGTGTACGAGTGTTTCCATGGATTGATCAAAGATGGTTTTGTTATTGATCATATTGATTCTAATCCGAAGAACAATTCTTTATCAAATCTGCAGGCTGTTACACATAGTGAAAATACCAAACGAGGGGGGACTGGGAAATACTCGAAAAAAGCGAGACCTGTGAAATCTTTGAATACAATAACTAACGAAGAAAAAGTATTTAAATCAATATATGAAGCCGGCAAGTATTTCAATATTTGTAGACCCTCTGTACGATATGTTGCAGAGGGGGTTTGTCGATCGGCTATTTCAAAGGGGACGGGACAAAAAATTCGATTTAGTTATGTCTAATACGTCATATTTTTCATTTAGAAATATATCATTATTATAGAATAATGAATTCTGAAAACATGAATAGCATCATATCCGAGATTTCAAAATTGAAAGGTTGGGATATTGAACTATCAGATGGGTTAAATTCTGATCAAATCATGTCTGATTTTCAGGATATTGAATACGGAGTTAACAACAATAAATATATGCTACCAAAGAAGTATGCGCTCATCAAAAGAATTCAGAATTCTATTAAGGACTCTCTCGCATTTTCCAGTGACGTAAGTGTGTTCGCTCCGTTGTATACCATCGTAGAACGAATACGAAAAGAATTGGGGTACGAATACGAATTGAAAAAGGAGGTTAATTCTAAAGTTAGAAACCTACGGGCGTTAATTCAAGAAAATGAACAATTTTGAATGACCATTTATCATTATTTGATTGTGACTGACCATTTATCATTATTTGATTGCCCGACCATTAATCATTTTTTTTAGCCGACCCTCAAGGGGGGGATGTCAAAAATCATCCGACATGTCAAAAAAGTGGGGAAACTATCAGTATTAATTATTTTTATATACAATTTTGATAGTTTCCCCATCATTGATAGAGGTTAAAACACTTCCATGACCATCCGATGGTGTTAGGTCGGGATTGAAAAATTGTTTTGCAATTGAAACATTGTTTCTGATTTCAAATAATGGTCAACGAAGCATTAACAACCCGATTGGCTCGTGAACGATTAGATGCAATTAAGAGATTTGTACCAATTCGTGACTCTGTACGGAATAAACTACAACAACGACAGAGTTTTCAGACTGATTTTGCTGCGGGATCTGAAGAGTTGTTTAAACCAGTAACCACAGCAACGAAAGGGGTACAGCGCGCTATACTGGGGGGTGATCCCGAGACGGGAAAATCTGTTATCGGTGAACTCGAAAAAATAGCAGCGAAAACTGAACAAACAGAACAGGCTGTACAAAAAATGGAATCAAAAAGAACAGTAGATGATTTACGCGTGAGATTTAACGAGGAAGGGTTAGCAGCAATTGATAAGACTGATCCAACAGAAATTCCTGCGCTTGTTGTTTCGACTTATGAAAACAGAAAAAAAATGTTGAAACCAGAACATCATAAATATGTTAGAAGTATAACTCACTGGGCTGATATATTCTATAAGATCAAAACTGAAAAAAGTCAAATTAAGACAGATAGTGCATCATACATCGAATATATCAATGCGGTGGGTATAGTGTATAAACAATTTGAAGAACTAAAACAACAACAAAAACCGCCAAAATTGCAAAGGCGGCGACAGCAACCTGCAAAGAAAATATCTTTTTCACCTAAACAACAACAAATACCACGTGATGATGATGATGATGATGATCCTTTTGGTTATTTACAACCCACGGATGAAGCAACTGGTTATAGCGGAAGTGGATTAAGAGATTCCAGTGAGAATCCAAGGATTTCATGTCCTGGTAGTGTTCTCAGTGATATATCACGATTAGAAGTTCTTGTAGGAGGGTTCCGAGCTGGAAATAACTCACCGGAAATAATTAATGAAGCAGCTGATATTTGTAGACGATTATTTCAGGGTGGTATCATGGATATCAGCACATATCGAGATTTCATTGACGAGTTAGCAAATGGGTATCACAGTGATTAATTGATAAATTGTTTTACAATTGAAAAATTGTTTCTGATTTCAAATAATGATCATACACTACAATCATGATAAACCAACCCCCGTCTACGTAGTTAATTCACGGTTTCCGGTTTATAGAGCATACTACGGAGATGGTTTAGGCAATACCATTTTAGGGTTATTTGCGAGAATGGCTCCAAAAGTGATGCCGTTGGCTAAACAATTAGGAATGAAAGCAATTGATGTTATTCGTGATAAGGGTATTGGTGCTGTTGGAGATCTTGCTGGAAAAGCGTTTTCAACTGCGAAGAATAAATTAACATCATTAGTGAAATCACGGATGAAATCCAAAGGATTTTCAAAACCGTTACCGTCTACAGCGGAAATGCCTGCGAGTGTTAGTAGAATTATAAATAACGCAGTAGATGAAAAATTAGCGTCGATGGTGACTCCCTTGATAAATCAAGAGGACCAAAATAACATGATAGCAAACATGATAGCAGGAAGTGGCTTTAAAAAAACACGACGATGAAATGGAAAATCGCGATTTAGACTCTGATAAATAGAATAAAATGTTCAAAAGATCACCTGATCCAGCGTTTGATATAGACGCCCCAGTTGGCAAGGATGATTCTGTACGCGATTATCAATTTTATTCTTATCACGCAGTACAACCAGATCTCCGATCGCGAATTGAACTTCAAGTTCATGATACCAGTAAATACTTCCTACCGTGTGAGGCATTTATTGAAATCGAAGGAGAACTTGTAACAAATGTTGCAGCTGATACCCCATATGACAATAACGCAAATGTCCGAGTTGGTTTTGTTAATAACGGTATTATGGCGTTATTTGAAAGCGCTAGATATCTCATTGATGGAAAAGAAATTGAATCCATTGACCGTGAAGTTGATGTGGCTACAACAATCATAGGGTTAGCGAGATATTCTGATGATTATACAAGATCGGCTGGTCCGTCTATGATGTTTGCAAAGGATACCTCTGATAACGCTGACCACCTTCAATTCATTAAAGTGTTAACAGCTAGAGATAATGCAGAAGCCGATCAACAGGAAGCAGCTAATCCAGAACGTCGAACTAGACCCGGAGCTGCGTTTGATATTCTCGGAGGCGTTAATGGTAATCTCAATTTAGGATTTGCAACACGTGTAGCAATGTTGCATGGGCAGCGTCGACGATTTTCATGTGCTATTCCACTGCATCATATATTTGGATTCTGTAGAAACGTCCGAAAAGTTATTTATGGAGCTAAACACACAGTAGCGCTTGTACGAAAGGGTACTGATGATGATGCAATCTGGCGTAATGCTGGGGTTGCTCCCGGTAAAGTCATTTTAACAAAACTATCATTGTGGATGCCAGTGTTAACTCCATCAATCACCGAAGAACAACGACTACTATCATTTATGGACCAAGGAGGAAAGTCGTTGTTAAGTTGGTTATCAGTGACCACGGATATTAAACAAGACAGTGTTGATGGTACATTCACATGGCACCTGGCATCAAAACAAGGTGTTTCAGCTCCACGTCATATATTCGTAGCGTTACAGAATAATGCGCGAGTTGGTAATCAAGAACGAAGCCATATGATATTTGATCAGTTAGGTGTTAATGAAGTCTCGCTGAGAATAAACGGACAGCAGGAACCATCCGAGGATATACAACTTGATTACGGTCAGAATCATATTGCACGTGTGTATCATAACCTATTGTCGTTTATGGCACGTGATCAAAATGTGGATACTGGTTTGCAAATATCACAATTGGATTTTAAAAGCCTCTATCCGATTTATTACTTTTCGCTGGAACATCTTGATTTGATGAGACAATCTGTCGTTGATATACACTTTAGAGCCCGTGTAACCCGTCCGACTGGTCCACCAGTTGGTGGGGTACCTCCTATCCTTATCCCGAATTATAGAGCGGTTGCTGTCATTCTCAGCGACAAATCAATGCTACTTGAAGGTGTTGGTGGAAGAATGAGAGTGGTAGATGCCCCAGTAGAAAATCTATGATTGAAAATCCTTCGGATTTTTCCAAAAAACATGTAATTGAAATTGTAAACGATTTAGAATCAATCTATTATGTATAATGTCATATAGTGTTATTAGTGTTGCGTTAACTCCTGGTCAATTAAAAAAATTGCAATCGGAATCAGCTAAAAAATGTGGAACCACAATCACGTTGAAACCCAACCAAATGACTGGTGGTGCAAATAAATTATCGCTGACAACTCGTCAGGTGAAACATTTCAATGATGCACTAGTAGCAAAAAAGGGTGTCCAGATTACTCTCTCTGCGGCTGCTATCAAAAATATGATTAAAACAGGCGGTATATTTCCGTTGTTAGCTGCGATTCCAGCATTGATTGCAGCAGCAGCCCCAGCGGTGGCTAAAGCAGCGGCGTTAGGAGCCGTTGGTACTGCAGCAGGAATGGCACTACAGAAAGCAACTGGGAAAGGATATAAAAAAAAGGGACGATCCGTTCACGGATTGGGTCTAAGACTACCAGGAACCCCGTATTCGTGGTACAGCGGAAAGGGTCTAAGACTACCAGGAACGATTTATTAATTCAGAAATCTTCGATTTCCGAACCTATGGTTGTGGAATCTTTGATTCCAATGTCCAATTTTGATTTAATGGATGCTGCTAAAAAACTAGCGATTAAAAACTTCAGAGGTGTCTTTATGAAAGATCAATTACCACATCAACCAAACAGCGTTGAAACCGGAATCATTAATTTAGATAACAGCACCGGACCTGGAACTCACTGGGTTGCATACGCTATTGATCCACGTGGGATTGTCTATTTCGATTCATATGGATTAGCCCCACCAAAAGAGTTTTTGCGTTATATAAAAACCCTTCCAATGAAGACTTGGTATTCTACGCTACCAACACAAACGATGATTGACCCACCAATATGTGGCAGCGAAGTATTAAATGTCCTTGACGCTATTTCTAACTCCTTGAGTAACCCAAGCGGAAAACCACCACATGTTGTCGTGAATGAATACACTAGTAATCGCTGGAAATCGAAACGATTTTAAAGAGAGAAAGAGTTTTACAATAACATGATTGATATTTGGGGGAGATCATTGAAACCCAAACCCGATGGCACTGCACCCCCTGATTCTATCAAGGATGTAAAAAAACTAATCAAAGATGAAATAGCTGAGACGTTGAACTTAACAAATGTTGATCCTAATGAAATAGTTGTATTTCAAGACAAACAGGGTAAATTGAAAACCAGTAATATTTCTCTGGATGATATTTTGGTTAAACAACAAAACGCAATCGAGAACACCGTTGCGTTATTTTCCGATCAGGGTAAACTCAAACCGGGTGTAATCGTTTCGACGATTACAGATCGATTAAAAACTATCAACGATGAGTTAAACAATTCTCTGTTTGTACTAACAACACTTGAATCTAAAATTGAAGAAAACGGAAAACAGTTTTCAGTTTTTCGTAGAAATATCATTGATAAATTTATTGGAACCCAGTTGGATAAAATAGAAATAAAACTCCCGGATATTAAAAAATCCATCGATGAGACAAAAAACTTCATCGAAGCCGTCAAAGGTGATTTTTCGAGGATGATAACAATCATTGAAAAAACAAAAATTCCTCATGAGAAAACCAACAACGTGGTATACACAATCCAACACGGATCATTTGAGTGGACACCTACAAACAACAAATTAAATATCACTGCAACCGTTAAGGGTATTTATCGATTAACACTAGTAACACCATTAACTCAATTTAATATATCATCGTCGAGTTCATCCGGGGTTAATAATACGATTTCAACGATCATCGACAAGGATACAACTGAAAAGTTCACTATAACAGCTACTGATAAAAATTTGATTGGGGTTTCAGCAACCTGGTATGTGGAATTCGTAGCGGATTTAAGTAAATAACTAAATTGAAAGGATTTCACAATTGAAAACGCTAGCTTTTTTAAAATAACAATGATTTCATCAACGCAATGTCGCTATGATCAGGTCAGAGAATTTCAGAATAGACTCAAAACCCTCGCCGAGGAGTATCAAATAAAAATAAAAAAATACCGACGAAAAATCACTGCAATTGATGTTATTGTGTACTCGGTGTCAAGCGTTCTCGCTGGCGCCGGAATAATACTTGGATCGGTTATAATGATTGCCCCGGTCGTAGTTCCAATTTGCATTTCTGCGGTGGCTACAATCGGGGGTATATCAACCGGGATAGCAAAAAAGATATCATCATGCAGCCAGAGTAAACTGCAGAATTACTTACTTCAATTTCATATTGCATCAACCGCATATTCGCAGTTATCATTGATGATATCGTCGTCACTCGATAATACAATTATATCAGATAGTGAATTCTCAGAGATGGTCAGTATTTTTGATTCCGCGATATCGAAATTAGAGCAACAACATGAGTATAATAACAATGACAACACCGATGGAATCGGAAAACACGAACCCAAAAAACAAAATGATCTCAATAATCTCAACCATACCAGATTGTGAGTTCTCAGTGATGGTCAGTATTTATGATTCCTCGATACCAAAATTAGAAATAAATCATGAGTATAATAACAATGACAACACCGCAGGAATTACTTCAACGAATAGTGGAGAACACGAACCCAGTACAAACAAGCATGATATCAATAACATCAACGAATCCAGAATTCAGTGTGAATTTCCCTAGCCCAGTCCCCGTGAAGGAGATAGCGCTAGCAAAACTACGAGTGTATCACAGTTGGCCTAATATCAGATCAAAATCATTTGGTGGTCAACAACCCAATAATTCTTTAGTGTTTGCAAATGAGAATAAACCCGACGGAACCCCAGACTGGAAAGTTGTTTCGATACCAACAGGGTCATACCAAATAGAACAAATCAATAATGAATTCGCGCGTAGAATAAAATCGATTACTGGAGTAGAGTCAAAAATCGCTATAACAGTTCATGAGCCGACGCTATCATCCGCAATTGAAATAAACTCAGAAGGATACGTCGTAGATATATATCAAAGCTCAATAAGAACCGTACTAGGATGGCCTGAATTACCACCAGTGGAAAAAACCGTTGATTTACCAGAACCACAAAAAACTGATTATATCACAGACAGGATAAAATCTGATAATCCAATAAAGAGTTATAAAGAGCACGAAAACACTTTAGATTTTTTTGGTTTCATGTTCCCAAAAAGGGCGGATGGTAGATCATTGCCAGAGTATCCTTTTGCTAAAAAACCTGAAATCGTTAAAAATTTCACAGCAATGAATAATGATTTTTCACTGTTGTTAATATCTCTTAAATCCGGTTCTCTCACCCGAGATGAATTTATCAGCGTCGTAGAAACATGCAATAAAATTATCGACGATATGGAAGTATTTAATTCACAAATCATTCGAGTTATATTAGATGAAGGTAACCCAAAATCGAGAACAGAATTTGCATTAGACTATGAAATCCGCGTTGAAGATATCCCCACATTCAAACTACCAGGATATAACGTACCAGAACTAAAAAAACTTCTCAGTGACACCATCGATGTTGGTTTTAAAATAATTCATGATGCATGGAAAAAAACATCATCAGGGGAAATAAAAATCCTCAAACACAATAATGACCCAGACGGTGGCGGTAGGCATATCGCTCCGTTCAACGTGAATATTTCATCGGTGATTGCGCTCAATTTAGTATGTGATGTTATCGAAGGAAGCTATCAAATTAATCTAGAGCAATCAAATCAAGCTCAGCAAGGATATATTTTGTATTCGTTTGCACCAACAGCTCCTCCAGGATTTTTAATTATTGAAAACCCAATTAATCCTGTCTACATGCGATGCCATAATGATTCATTAACCAGAATTAATTTCAAACTCACCGACCAGTCAAATAATCTGATTGATTTACAAGAAGAGGTGTTAGTGATTAGTTTGTTTGTGAAATCCTAAATTGCAAAGCAATTTCAAAGGATTTTCGTCCTAAGGACTTTCATCATAAAGACTGGTCAAAATCATTTATTATTTTTTGTTAACCCAGTGATGAAATCACTAAGCAGCAGAGAGGGTGGATGACAACAAGTTGCGACCAAAATTGATTAAAAAATCGTAAAAATCTTCGTTTTCATTTTTTTAGTTAAAATGAGATTTCGTAGATTTCAACGAAATCCTACGGATCGTTTTAAGGATTCAATCAATTTTTTTTGTCTGAAAACGTTGTAGGATTCGCCCTTTTTTTGGTTAAAATGAGATTATAGGACGGCTCGTTTTAGGATTTCAATCAAATTTTGTCTGAAAACGTTGTAGGGTTCACCCTCTCTGCTGCTCTCACTGTAAGTTACATTTTTCAAGTCACTATTTAAATTTAAACTGATTAATACAGTCTTTATTTTATCTCATTGTATGTTACTTTTTTCAAATCATTAAGTATCTCACGACTACACATGTGACATAAAATAAACACCACTTACCTGATCTGGATAGCGCCATCTGCCAGCATCAGTACGTGTTCCTCACCTGAAAATAAAAGTAAAAAGAATAACAACTTTAATAATGGTAACTTTGATATGTTATGACTAATAAACTGCAACAAAAATTTGTTTTGTAGAACTAAAGGTCCAAGCCATTGAATGTCATTAAAAACTATCATATAGTATATACTTTCTTTAGCGGCTTTTAATTTGAATATCAAATCTAAGGGTCATTACATATAAAATGATGGGCAAAGATAATATCATATCTAATTGTCATTACATATAAAATGATGGGCAAAGATAATATCATATCTAATTGTCATTACATATAAAATGATGGGCAAAGATAATATCATATCTAAGAGTCATTACATATAGAAAGATGGGCAAAGGGAATATCATATCTAATTGTCATTACATATAGAATGATGGGCAAAGGGAATATAAAAAGATGGGCAAAGGGAATATCATATCTAAGAGTCATTACATATAAAAAGGTGGGGAAAGAGCCCTTGCTGCAAACTGTCAAAAAATTAATAATATCTCTCATAACATAGTCATGATCATGAATCTTTAATTAAACAGATTTCATTTCAAAGTAACTTGTTTACTATTTACATTAGAGCTTACTTTCCTTCTGAATCATGGAAAATCTTGTAGCATAATTTCCAATCATTAGACATCCTATTTTTGTGTCCCTATACATTTACATGATAATCATACAGTTTTTGGCATAAGGTTTGCCTAACTTTTAACATAGAACACTTATAATAATAATAATAATAATAATAATAATAATAATAATAATAATAATAATAATAATAATAATAATAATAATAAACTTTGTTTCATGAGGGTAACTCATTTTAAATATAATATTCTCCCCAGATGCTCTAATTAGGATAAACAAACTATTGTTATATTAAAATTAAAAGTATAATAAAGCATGCTAGTATAGTAAGTACATCTAGCATATGGAGCTGATAATACTAACAATGACAATTACATTTAAGATAATTATCAATCGTTTTCAAAGGCATATAGATTTGTTTCTCATTTAATGTTTCATGGGAGAGTTTTTTCAATAAACAAATCAAAAGAAAGTGAATGATTTTGATGTCTTTGTTTTTGGCAATCATAGTATACAATTTTTTGATACTGATACAAACTAAGTTCCTTGGTAGACTTGATACAAATGACGCAAATATGTCAACTAAATATTTTCTTTGTTTTGGATATTTGATACAGACTCGTAGTATGCTAACCTGTACTCAGTCATGTCAAAGCAGAATTTTGAATGGTGTTACCAATAGCAAATTACAATAAGAGTGTGTGTGTTTTAGATTTTTAACACATCTTTAAAAACATTTCAATCATATCAATATAATGTCTGCAATCTGGCACTTTACAGTGGCGTCTAGCACTGTCGCATCACACTGCAGACATGTAATGTAATGTCCCACCCAGTCACATTATCCTGACACAATGCTGACCAGTCCTAACACTAACTTCTTGATGCTGAGTGCCAAGTGAGGCAGCTGCTAGTACCATTTTTATAAGTCTTAGCATACGACTCGACCTGGGTTTGAACCTGAAACCTCCTACATCAAATGCAAATATGCTCCCACTTATGCCACATGAGCAGTAGTTGCAATAAATATTTTGGGTTCTTTTATATTTAAGCATTCTTTTTCAATAATACTTTCAATCGAATTTGTTATGACTATATTAATAATAATGACTGTCCATCTGTCCATCCATCCAAACATACTAGTTTTTCCAAAGCTTCTGAACATATCTGCAGTGAGCATTCCATGTATGCAAATTCAGCTTATTTTGTTTGATGAGCAAGGCATGATATTTATATAAAGTTATATTACCTGAAGTCCAAGGACATCTTTTTATTTTTAGTTATTGGAGGGATTAGAAATGACTGATTTTCTTCTGGATCATTCTATTTGTACATGTTTTTATGAACGTACGTTCATTCTATGACCTTCCAGAATCACGTGACCTCTTTTGCTTACGAGGGAATTACATATATATAGCTGTGTTTTGGAAGCTAACAGTAGTAGAATCTCTGGGCTTTAAATTAATAGTTGCGTTTTGAGTTATATTGGAAATTGTGTCAATTCGTTGGAGCATGAGGAATTATTTTATTTATCTGGAAAAGAATATGTGCTCATAGATTTTCATTTGGTTTATTATAAAAACAAGAACTGCATCATGTGACATCATCAGCCATTTTGGATTACATCATCAAGATTCGAACCTGGAACTATTAGAACATTTAGTTATCAGGACTCTTGCAATTCCATTAGTGGATTATTTTTGTGAATTCTATATTGGATTAATGTAGGATTTGATTCTCTAAAACCGTAAGTTTAAATATTTTCTTTTATGAAAATAATTGTACTTAATAAATCGTTTGTTAAAGTTTTACAAGCTTGTTAGTTTTCACTCTTTCTGTGTTGCTGCTCATTCAAGCCTAAGCACATAACACCAGCAAATACATGCTACCCGCTGAAGCATTTATTGAAGTAGAAGGAGAACTCGTAACAAATGTTGCAGCTGATACACCATATGCAGATGACCCAAATATCTGAGTTGGCTTTATCAATAATGGTATCATGGCGCTATTTGAGAGTACTAAATATATGATTGATGGAAGAGAAATTGAATCTATAGAGCGTGAGGTTGATGTTGCCACAACAATACTGGGGTTAGCAAGACATTCTGATGATTATACAAGATCGGCAGGTCCATCTATGATGTTCTCTAAGGATGTTACTAATCACGCTGAACACTTTCCGTATACTAAATTGCATACACCAAGAGCTACTGCATCTGATCCACAACCTGATTCTCCTGAACACGAGGACAGACCAGCTGGTACCTTTGATATTATAAAAAGTACTAATCCTAATTACAACCTAGGGTTTGCAACACGCATAGCAATGTTGCAAGGACAGCGTCGACAATTTTCATGCGCGATTCCACTGCATCATATTTTCGGATTTTGCAGAAATGTTAGAAAAGCTATCTATGGAGCGAAGCATACAGTAGCACTCGTAGGAAAGAGTAGTGATAATGATGCAATCTGGCGTGGTGCTGGTGTTGCTGATGGCAAAGTCATTATATCAAAACTATCATTGTGGATGCCAGTAATGACTCCATCAATCACCATGGAAGAAAGATTACTATCATTTATGGATCATGGAGGAAAATCATTGCTATCATGGCTAACAACAACAACAGATACCATGGATTCTAATATTGATGCTACACTTACATGGCACTTACATGGCACCTGGCACAAGGTGTTTCAGCTCCACGTCATATATTTATTGCATTACAGGATAAGGCACGATTAAACTCTCAGGAACGGAGTCATATGATATTTGATCAAATAGGTGTTAATGAAGTATCACTGAGAATAAACGGCCAACAGGAACCATCTAAGAATATACTACTTGATTACGTAACAAACCAAATAGCAGACGCGTATCATCATTTGTTGACATTTATGGGACGCGATAATAATGTGGATACTGGTCTGCAAATATCACAATTTGATTTTAAAAATCGATATCCCATCTATTACTTCTCGCTGGAACATCTTGATTTAATCAGACAATCCATAGTTGACATACACTACAGAGATTGTGTAACTCGTCTGGTTGTAGGTGGTGTTGTCACTATCCCGAATTACAGAGCAGTTGCTGTCATACTCAGTGACAAATCAAATCTACTCGAAGGTGTTGGTGGACGAATGAGAGTAGTTGATGCACCAGTAGAAAATATGTTGTAGACAATTAGATCAATCTGTTATTAAATAAAATGTCATATAATCATGTTAGTGTTACGTTAACTCCTGGTAAAATTAACAAATTGCAATCGGAATCAGTTCAATAATGTGGAACCACAATATCGCTGAAGCACAATCAGATGTCTGGTGGTCAGAATAAATTGTCATTGACAACTCGTCAGATAAAACACTTCAATGATGCTATCAAAGATAAAAAAGGCGTTCAAGTCACTCTCTCTGTGGCCACAATTAAGAACATGATAAAATCAGGTGGTATATTTCCACTTTTCGCTGTGTTACCAGCGTTGATTGCAGCCGTGGCCCCAGCGGTAGCAAAAGCTGCTGCGTTAGGAGCCATTGGTACAGTGGCAGGGATGGCACTAAAGAAAGCAACTGGAAAAGGGTACAAAAAAAAAGAAATGATCATGAAAAGGTCTAAGACTACCAGGAACTCTGTATTCATGGTACAGCAGAAAGGGCCTGAGACTAGGAACAGTTTACTAACAACAATGTCACAGACATTGTCGCCAATGTCAAATTTTGATTTACTCGATGCTGCTAAAAAACTAGCGATAACAAACTTTAGAGGTGTCTTTATGAGAGATCAATTACCACAACAACCAAACAATGCTGAAACCGGTATCATTAATCTCGATAACAGCACCAGACCTGGAACTCACTGGGTTGCATACGCGATTGATCCGTGTGTGATTGTTTATTTCGATTTATATGGGTTAGTGCCACCTAAAGAGTTTATGCGCTATATACACCACTTAAAAACTCCTATCTGGTATTTCCCTGAATGATATTTTGACAAAACGACACGACGCAGTAGAAGATACTATCGCGTTGTTTTCCAAGGTGGGTAAACTCAAACCGGGTGTACTTGTTTCGATGCTCACAGGTAAATTAACAGCGCTCGGTGATAATTATTCATCAACGATAGAATTATTAAAAAAACTATGCGATGAATATGACAACCATATAACTAAATTTAATCGGTTTTCTGAATTACAAAGAAGTATAATTGACAATAATGACAAACCTATGTTTGGAAATCCACCGGTGACCACACCAAAGTTAACAGAGATAAAAACCGCTATCGATGTTTTGACAAAACTATGATCTGATTATGACGCTCATATAATTCAGTTTACTAGCCTGCGTAAAAACTTTAAAAAAGCCGATGATGCTGTCGAAATTTTTTTGGTAAAAATGCTTCAACGAATAGCGGAAAACACAACCCTGGTGAAAACCAGCATGATCTCAATAACATCAACCAATCCTGAATTCAGTGTGAATTTCTCCACTGCGATTCCGGCAGTAGCAAAATTACGAGTATAACATAGTTGGCCTAATATTAGATCAGCACCATTCGGCGGTAAACAACCAAATAATTCCTTGGTGTTTGCTAGTAAAAATAAACAAGACGGGACTCCAGACTGGAACGTTGTTTTGCTACCATCAGGGTCCTACCAAATTGAACAAATTAATAATGAATTACAGTACAGAATAAAATCCATTACTGGAAAAGAATCGAAAATCGCTATAACAGTTCATGAACCAATGCTATCATCCACGATTGAAATAAACTCACCTGGGTATGTCATAGATATATACAACAGCTCAATCAGAACCGTGCTAGGATGGCCTGAAACCCCACCTCGGACATCTTATCAAATACCACTAGAACCACAAAAATCTGACTATAATTCTGATAAGAAA
The DNA here is from genome assembly GCA_030141615.1 of Unio pictorum. Lineage (NCBI taxonomy): Eukaryota > Metazoa > Mollusca > Bivalvia > Unionida > Unionidae > Unio > Unio pictorum. The sequence continues at coordinate 9,415,843 of JARLTB010000166.1, read as the reverse complement.
TCATATCATGATGCAATGATATCATACGATACAAATTTTGTAGTTTCAGATTTCTTTAGTTGAAATAGTTTCGGTCTGTCCACCCTCTTTGCTGCTACATTTGACTGAATAGATAAAAATGGCACAATACTTGCTTGCTGAAATTATCTCGAATGCAGGTAAACATCATTCTAAAATATTCGGCCATTTATCAACCACAATCCTGTAAGGAAATTCTGTCACAACTTTGAAGGATAGTCAAATTTTGGACAACGTTAAAGCAGAAATTAAGATTCTTCCAACAAACTTTATACAAACTACTATTTAATTGGCAAATTATCAAAATTAATTCTTAAAATTTTCATTATCAATAAAGTTGTTTCAGTAAAATATACATGGGACCCAGGGAAGGCACTTTTAATATAGTATATGTTTCCCTAGTTACCATGTATTTTAAAATGGAATATCCCTAGTTACCATGTATTTTAAAATAGAATATCCCTAGTTACCATGTATTTTAAAATGGAATATCCCTAGTTATCATGTGTGTTTAATTGGAATAACCTTAAAACAATCTGCAGACATCCACAAATATTGTACATGTCCAACATGTGAAATAAACTAGTATTCTGTCTAAGGTAAGGATTGGGTGCGGAGGGTGGTCTAAAACTTTTTAAAAAATCAAATATGCTTTTATTGTATCTGCAATAAGTAGATCTTTTAGAAATGTAAAGACATTACCATTTACAGTATAGCTACTTACCCCAGTCCAGTGTTATAAAGCGTTCACTGAATCTATGTGGACCAAATGCCATGTCAATAAGGAAGTCACATGGATCCAGTTTAAACCAGAAAGGGATGTATCGTTGTACAACCAGGCTACTGAATGGAACAGGAATGGCAAAGTTAAGACAGCACTGCAGGCCAAAACAATTATCGGGCATCTGACACAATGCAACATTCTTCAGCGACTTGGGTAATTTTTTGAGAAATGATGTTAGATTCCATGGACAGCCTGTAAAAGTTTCCAAAAAATACAATTATTGCCAATTTAGCCAGTTAATTCATGATGGTTTTATTCATTCACAAAGCAGCCTATTTATGTAATTTACACATTGTTTTTAATAAATTACTTAAATTGCAAAACTTCTTGCTCTTAACTAGATATGTGTCAATACAGTATGGATGTTCCAGTCAACAGTGTTCAAACAAGTCAAACAAGGGCCATAATCCTATTTTAAAATGTTGGAAAATTGTTAATGTCTTCCGAATATAACGCCAATCCATGAAGTTATTGGTGTAAACAAAATTCACACTTAAAATACAGAACAGTTTGTAACAATGACAACAGAGACAGGCAAGAGAAACCATGATTTATACTAATGTACTCCCTCAATATAAGGACCTCAATATACTGCTGCCATCTTATAATGCAGGTATGTTCAAGGATACCGTAATAATTTGTCATGTTTTGTTCATCTTAGTAACTTAAACTATTTCACTTCATTTTACTCTAAGTCATGAATTACTGCAAATAATTGTGATAATTCACTGGAATTAAATAAGAAAAATGTTTTCACTGCGGCATCAATAAAATTACAATGAAAACTTGTTTGAGCTACTCTCGACACTTGTGGAAAGAAAGGTCACCTCATATACAGATAAACTGTTCAAAATCGGCATACAATATTTTCTTCAATTTTATGTTAGGAAGAAGAATTATGTTACTACTGAATGTACATGAAAAACACAGTAAAACACAAACATAACATCTGATATTATCGTGCAGTATACATGCTACTTCATTATGTTATATGTTTTTTTGCTAGCCAATATTTTTAAGCAAAATATAAAATGAAAACATGAATATCTGATATATTTCATATATTTGCCACTTGTGAAAAGTGTAATGACAAAGTCTTGTTGACAGATCTCTCAATAAAAGGCTTTCTCACATATAGTGCTTCTCACATTTATGTCATTCAAATACAGCATTATAAAGAGTACTGTATCTTTCTGGGTATAACTAGTGTACAAGAGTTAACAAAGGCGGAAAATTATTTGGCTCACAGCTATTAATATTGTAAAACAACATACCTTCAGGAGGCTCTTGCAGTACACATTCACCTTCAGAGAAGTATTTCTACAGACAAAATAAAATTGAAATTCTGAAGAGATAGTGGGACAATGTTTAAAAAAAATGTAGATAATAAAGAAAATTACATATCTTTATAAACATTAGACTTTTCACTGTAAGTCCATGGAAATCAGTTACTGAACAGAACCAGTTATCAAACAGTAATTCATGCAACCCGACATCACCATTTTGACAACATCGAGAGTGAACATAACTAATTCGGAGGTCATGAAACAGCAGACATAATATTTGGCAACAACAATGAAGTGGTGTATCACTTTAGGTCTCTCAAAGAAAATATTACAACACTGATCTCAAGAGAGCTGATTTAAAGCTGCATGCTGCAGTAAAATGAACTGAAAAACAATTCCTAAAATATTACATTATCTACAGTAATATCAGCAATTAAAAGGTATTCAATTCAAAATAATATCTTACAGAAAAGTGAAACATCAAGGTAAAACATATGACAATCATTGAAATAAGTAGTTATTATCAGAAACAATCTAGATTATAATCAGAACCACAGATTACCTATGAACAACACCAACATTTTTTGTTGTTGTTGTAGGGTTTAATGCCATTTTTCAGCACAAGATAGGCTATACATGGCAGCTTATATAAATGTGGAAGAAGAACCTGGGAAAGCTCGGAAAGAACCAATGACCCACGAGAAGCTACTGGCATGCTTTTTCACATACCCACATTGGCCAAGCTCAAGAAAAAATAATGGTCTGACAAATTTTACTGCAATACCACTTGTACACCCTCACTATAAGGTCCCTCTGTATTCTGACCTTGTTTTGCATGGCTAAGTTTGGCTCTGCATTACACATACAGTTAACAATCCCTATGTAAAAACTGTCTTCATAAATTTGCACTTATTTAGCATTATTACCGATATGAAAAAGTCAATAAAATCTTGTTACAGGTTCATTTTGCAATAATTTCCATTGTAAATGAATAATATTTACTGATTGGTGGACAATAATAATACTGTACAGTAATCTGAACCTGTTTTGCATGAACAAAATATTCTATGATGAAGAAAAAAAAAAATCAATTTAAATTAACAAATATGGAAACAAAAAGTAAAACAGGCTTTGTTAATTTACATTTATCTAAAATCAGCTACACAGTGAACACTGTTAATCATGCCAATTAACACGAAATATTTTCTCATTCAGCAAATGGTGTAAAGAAATTACTTATTAAACTGTTTACTGGCTTGAAAATGAGGTTCTATAGATTCCAAACAATAATCTTTTTAACTTGGGTCTTTAAATCTATGGTTTACAGCAAGCACAAAATAAAAAAAATGGTACTCTGTAAAAATTATGAATTCACAATACCCGATAATAACTAAAATGACTAAATTTTATTTTGGTCAAATGAGACACAAGCTTACCTTAATCCCGAGTGCCTCTAGAAGCAAATTAAATGCTTCTTCAGTCAGAGTTCCACCAACAGCATTTTTCAGGCCTTCAAATGTTAATGCTGAAACAGAAGATGTAGTAAAATATAATGAGATGGATCTCACTTCTGTCAGACCTGGAACTGGAGTAGTAGTAGTAGTAGTAGTAGTAGTAGTAGTAGTAGTAGTAGTAGTAGTACGGTTTAATAACACATCAGCACAATACTAGCTATATGATGCAAATTACAGGTCAAGTTCTAAACATTTAAAAATAAAGAACTGCACACAAGTCTTGGAAGAAATTGCCTTCCCGATAAATATAAAATGAGCTGCTAAATGATGAAAGTTAAAAGGTAAAAATGTTGAAAGTTCTGAAATGTGTAAATAAAATAACAACTAAAGACAACAAATATAGACCATGACCAAAATGGTACAACACTACTGTTTCTTCATTGAGCTAGCATCAGGAATTTTTACCTCACTTGGTGAAATGATAAACTTTACAAGACGGCGTTCCACTGTCAGTGTGCAAACTCTGATAGTTAAGATTTACTCCTCAGAAGGTTACATGAACACATGTTCCGAATCTGCAACTAGCACAAAGACACAAATCTTTGAGATTTTCTTCTGAATAAGGGATGCCAGTCTCTAATGATAAGTTTCATGTTCTTAAGCTTGTTTCCATATACTTTACCAAGTATCAAGAACAACTCTACCTTGATTCAGGATATGGAATCTTACAAACAGGTAAATGTGTGGGTTTGAGTCTCAGATTCGCCCAATTTAGGTACATGAGAAAGCTTGCCAGTAGCTTCTCATGGGTCAGTGGTTCTTTCCGGGACTTTCCCAGGTTCTTCCTCCACCATTTTTACTGGCCGCCATGTATAGCCTATCGTGTGCTGAAAAATGGTTTTAAATACTACAACAACAACAAACAGGTAATTAAATGCAGGGCAGCTCTGTCTGCTCTATATGTACTTTAATTACCCTTAATACAAATACTGCAAAGTAGTCACCATCACGGAATACTATTTCCAGATTCTAATAGTAAATCATGTTTCTGCCAGATTAAGGGATATTAAAGAATACTGGGATTTGCTAAGGATTTACAAGATTCTCAGTGTGAAAAGGGAATCCCCAAAACATGATAAAATTTGTTTTCTTTTAATAAGTCTCAATGTAGTTGAAAGATATCAGCATCTGCTGTAATTTCTGCAATAGAAATGGAGGCTAACTGCTACAACCAGATCAAGATGGTGCCATGGGGTACTGCAATGGGATCTAAAAGCATGTTTCCATCTTTGATAAGAAGTTTGACTGCAGGGACAAACTTCAAGACCTAATTGTGTTTTGTATCTTATATGTTTTCATCGTGTTTTTATGTTTTCCAATTTCATTGTTTTTGTCATTTGTGTTTCTGTAGTGTAGTCATATCATTATTGATGGTGTAAAGTTCTTAGAGCTTCGAAAGATTAGGAGCTATACAAAGTCCTCATTATTATTATTATTATTATTATTATTATTTATCTTTCAAACAGTCTGTATACAGGGATGTAGAGGTACACAAAGGGATTTTGATTTCACTGAATATACTCTGAAATTTGACAGAAACTGTTAAGAACTTTTTGAATTTGCAATGATCCAATATAAAGGTTTTGAAAAATACAGTGACATTTGGGATTACAGACTTTTGTAACAGTTGCTACATTTTTTTATTACAATGATGTGGATGAACATGTTTATCAAAATATGGAAACTAGAACGAGCAAATATTTAGAGTTTAAAATAAACTTTTATATTATTAAACATTATAAAAAAATGAAGTTAATTTCAACCAAAGTAAAATAAAAAACACAATTTCTAAGTTTTCATGGAACTCTAAACCATTGTCAGACAAACCTTGGATTACATTTTCTTAATGAGTCATCTGTCAGACCAGCTTACCTGGCAATTTGAAATTTTCATTGCATATTGGGATAGGAATCTCCATATTTTCTACAATGGCACCATTCCAGATACAATCCCCTGGTTGTATACATAATTTCAGGCTAGAATTGACAACAAACACTTTCTTTTCATCATCCTTGTCAATAGTAAACCTGAAAGGCAAAAACATGATTTTCACTGCCTAACTAGCTGTACAGATAAATAAAAAAATTATACAATCAAATCAGCATTAAAGAACACTTCCAAATAAATTGCCTCTGCTCAGAAAGAACATGTATGGATCCAATATGTTTATCATGATTCTGCCTCTAATAAAAAGGATACCTGTTTTAAAAAAAAAAAAACAGCTTTGGGGCTCAGAGTGTTCTTTATCAACAGATCTACACACCAAAGGATCATTAGTTTATCTGAAGTTGTTATTCTGAAGAGGTCCAGAAGATGAATTATCAATATACAACATTCTCTTCAAGCCAATGATGACATTACAGTTTCTATAAACACATTTAATCCCTTGTGGATGTTGTTGAGAGTTTAAAACATCCACGGTGAGATGCTCAATCTTTGTCCCAGCAGGATCTAGGAAAAGAGTAGCATCATCATGTATTTATTTGCTATTGGAATAAATGGAGAGAACCAGGGTCAAAAATGGTCCTTTTCTAACTATATTGTATTGTCTGTTGGAATAAATGAGGCTGGGAGAGAACCAGGGTCAACAATGGTCCTTTTCTAACTATATTATTGTATTGTCTGTTGGAATAAATGAGGCTGGGAGAGAACCAGGATCAACAATGGTCCTTTTCTAACTATATTGTATCGTCTGTTGGAATAAATGAGACTGGGAGAGAACCAGGGTCAACAATGGTCCTTTTCTAACTATATTATTGTATTGTCTGTTGGAATAAATGTGGCTGAGAGAACCAGGGTCAAAAATGGTCCTTTTCTAACCATATTGTATTGTCTGTTGGTCTGGTCAACTAGGCAATTACCGTAAGTTTAAAGTTTTTAAAGTTTCTCAGTTCAGAGTGTCTGAGTGGGTCTCTTCCTATTATATAGACCTTCTTTGTAAATAAAGGGAAGGTTCTAGGTTGCTGGGCCTGTGCAATAATCTTACAGTGAAAAGGGAACAATTGCCAGAGAAAATTAATGAGATGTAAATACTCCTGACCAATAAAATGTAGAATTAAAATTAGTTTACTGTTTGATGAAACAGGCAGTTGAGATGTAAAGTATTTGACAAATGTCTACAATAATTATGGAGCAATTTTCTACTGATATAAAACAAATAATGATTGCTCAAACTTGACAAAAGGTGCAAAATGGAAGGTTTTTGTCGGTCCCTTGAAACAAAGAGCTGACTAGGTGTAAGCAGAAGTAGTAAGAAACAGGTAAACAAAATTATCTGGCACCAATCCCTCCATCCATGGGTATACCACTCTTTTCTGATTTCTGTCTCAAAAAAAATAGACAATGTTCAAGTATTTTTTGAACTGCATCCTTTACTAGACCATAAACTGTCCATAGCTTTCTGTGAATTGTATCCCATCATGGTAGCAGCAGTGTTGTGGGGACAAGAGTGGAGGCAAAAGAAAATACTCTTCCACTGTGAAAACGAGACTACAGTGGCAATTATTAAGAAAGGCAGATCTAAGAGTCTTGATATTATGAAACTTATGCGCCGGCTGACTTTGACAGCTGCCACTAATGGATTTGTTACATTTGCTGAACCTATACCAGGGAAGAAAAATGCTATAGCTGATGCATTATCTCATTTACAGATTACACGATTCCGGCAGCTAGCACCCACAGCAGAACATCAACCATGCACGTGCCCTCCTCCTGCAAGACTACTACTCACCTAGAACCTACTGTGAATTTCTTGTGGGATTCTTCTTTAATCACGGGCACCAGATGTTCAACAGGATTCCAAACCTTCAAGTCCTTCTTGCTAATGGTAGGATTGTGGAGTCCAGGATCAAGTTTGCCCCCCATGGTAAACGAGGACACCTTGATTTACTTTGTTGTGCATTGTACGCAGATGATGCACCTGACATATAAAACTATAAAACTTTATCTTGCCAGTATTCGGCATTCATACTTGCAACTTGATGTCAGCACACCATTATCAAATATCAGCTCCTTACTTAGACTACAAAATATTTTGAAAGGCGTCAGAAACATGCAAGGTGATTCTCGACGCCTTCCTATTACATATGATATATTGTGTAACATATGGCAGTGCTTGGAACACTATGGACTGAGTGAGTACACTAAACTCTTACTTCAAACTGCTTGTACACTTGCTTTTTATGCTTTTTTGCACTGTGGTGAATTTACTATTCATGGTTCGCAATTTTCTACAGCAACCAATCTGTGTATGTTGGATATAATATTCCATATGGATAAGCGCCTATTCGTTTTGCATCTTAGGGCATCCATGACTGATGTTTTCCGCCGAGGAGTGGATGTCAGTATTAATGCTATGAATTGTGATGTCCTTATATGCTCATACCGGGTGATGAAGAACTTCAATCATATTAGGACATTAGCTGGAGCTCACCCGTGTGATCCTCTGTTTCTTATGGACAATGGTCCCACTTTAAGTAGAACTTTCTTTATCACTACCGTTAAAACTATTTTGTCCAGGTTAGGTTATGATTCACAATGTTATAATGGACATTCTTTCCGCATGGGCGTGGCAACCAGTGCAGCCAAGGCTGGGATTCCAGACCATCTTATCCAGACCTTGGGTCGATGGTCCTCAAATACATATTGCAGATATATTCATGTGCACCCAGACAGAATTAGCTTTGCCCAGAGACAGATGTCACAGCATGAGCTTTAATAAGTAGGACTTGTTTGTGTAAATGCTATTCATGCTTTACAATATCATGTATTCATGCTTTACAATATCATGTATTCATGCTTTACAATATCATGTATTCATGCTTTACAATATCATGTATTCATGCTTTACAATATCATGTATTCATGCTTTACAATATCATGTATTCATGCTTTACAATATCATGTATTCATGCTTTACAATATCATGTATTCATGCTTAAGCTATCTTTTATGTAAGTCATACATTTTGCTCATCAGGTGACCATGTAGGTCTAAACCGTTTTGTTTCAGGCATTTTAACAAATTTTTTAATTGGTATTATCCATATATATATATATATATATATATATATATATATATATATATATATATATATATATATATATATATATATATATATATATATCCCTACATTACTTTAAATTGGGGGCCTCCGTTACAGTCACACTGTTCCATAGTCACAGCTCTTCTTTCACTCCGTTTGGGCACTGCCAATTTTCATGCATTTCACAACTTGGCTTCTTGACCCCAATTTTGTCAGTACTTATATATACTCCACTATTATGCACACATATACTTCATACCAGCTTCCTACGGTGCATGTATGGAGTCAAGGTTAATGTTTGTTAATGTTTGTTGTCATGGGGTCCTCAGGATCTGACTTGTCGAGTTTCCGTTATCAGGTCCCTATATACCTCGTATCAGCCCTTTAGGCTCCACATAAAGGTGTCGGACATGCTTCACAACCCTCTAACTCCCACAAGTTCCTGAGGCATTCCTTTTCAACAAGAAAAAATTCAGAGCTGGGCTGGTGCAGTGTGTTGTGACAGGACTGGCCCCTGCTATGCCAAAGATTATTTTATATGTACAGTAAAGTGTATATTAACCTATGTATTGTGTGTTATTTAAATATTGTATTTATTGCTAAACCAAGCCCAAAAAATGTGATCAACATCTTTTCTACTTAGGAAAAGCTGGATTTTCAAGGCAGTGGGTGTCTTAATAGTATATTATGATCACATAATTTATTTGAAGAAGAATCTAAACATCACATCATTATATTTAACTTGTCTGACCAGAAGTGTCCAAATATTGTTTCTGCCAGTTCACAGTGACCACTGAAACGTAAATATATAGAGTTCTTCCCTGTATCTGAGAAAAGCCATTTTTAGCTGTCAACATTAGAACTAACTTTTATTTCACAAGACAAAGAACCTATAACCTTTGACCTTTGATTTTATTATCTTGAGTATATTTGTTTGACTTTTTCTTGTGTTAAAATCAATCTGTAGAAAACAAATAAAAAGATTCACAAAATTATTTACATAAAAACATTAGCTGCATAGCACACAGAATAAGACATAATCAAGCCCACAAATAACTGGAAGGTACATAGATTACAGATGACCAATGTACTCTGGTTACAATTTTTTATATTTGGGATTTAAAAATAATACCAACCTTATGATTGTATTTGCATTAAGCTCTAATACCTCTTCTCGACCTGAAAGACAGGAATAATTTACAACCAAGTCAGAAATATTTAAATATTTAATAACATGAGGATATATATATATATATATATATATATATATATATATATATATATATATATATATATATATATATATATATATATATATAAACACTAAATAGTGTTATGTGGCTTCATGTTTTTGCTATGATATCAATCCTATTGTATGGTATGAAACTAAATAGTGTTATGTGACAATATTGGTGCTATGATATCAATCTTATCATATGGTATGCCACTAAATAGTGTTATGTGACTTAATATTGGTGCTATGATATCAATCTTATCATATGGTATGCCACTAAATAGTGTTATGTGACTTTATATTGGTGCTATGATATCAATCTTATCATATGGTATGCCACTAAATAGTGTTATGTGACTTAATATTGGTGCTATGATATCAATCCTATTGTATGGTATGCCACTAAATAGTGTTATGTGACTTAATATTGGTGCTATGATATCAATTTTATCATCTGGCATGCCACTAAATAGTGTTATGTGACTTTATATTGGTGCTATGATATCAATCTTATCATATGGTATGCCACTAAATAGTGTTATGTGACTTAATATTGGTGCTATGATATCAATCCTATTGTATGGTATGCCACTAAATAGTGTTATGTGATTTTATATTGGTGCTATGATATCAATTTTATCATATGGTATGCCACTAAATAGTGTTAGGCAACAAAAAGTAAGAGTCAAGTGAGGAAGCTCGCTGGGATGTGAGCATTTGCCAGCCATGTTAGCAAATCTTCATTATAGGTAAGGCTGTTTGGTACAGATAAATTGCCCTTCATACATAGATGGGATATCACTAGTCATTTTTTGAATGTGATCCCAGAAAAATTAGTACTTTAACCTAGACAACATCTTACCCCAATCATAGCTGATGAGAAGTCGAGTGATATTCCATCGCTCAAAATGGATTGTGAAATAGAACTGGCAGACATCAAGTTTCAGGTATGCAGCAAGTGCTTTGGTGTAACCAAACTTGGTGCTGGTGAAATCCATGCAGACATCAAAACGCATGCAGTTTGGAGAGATGAAGTAATAAAGATGCTTCAGTAGTTTGGGATTACGGATGGGTGGCACGATAAAATTCCTATCAAGCAACTGGCAATCTGTTGCAACAAAATATGAAAGCTATGTCAGTATTAAATTGTGGTTTCATGGAAATAATTTATCATAATTAATTTTTTTAAATGTTCTAAATTAAACTATTTTTAAAACACATGCTCATCAATTCAATAGCAGCACACAAAGTAATAATATTCCCAATGCAATCCCATTCTACAATTTACTGCATTTGCCACCAAGAATAAATACTTCACTTTTTTTAATACTCAGATGAAGATCATCCTCATTCATCATAAAATCAATGTTAGATACTATTTCTTGTTTTTTTTATATGTCAGGAAGAGAGAGAATATCATCCTCATTTAATTCATCATAAAATCAATGCTAGGTACTATTTCATGTTATATTTTAGTCAGGAAGAGAGAGAAGTAACTTCATCCTCATTCAATTCATCATAAAATCAATACTACGTACTATTTCATGTTATATTTTAGTCAGGAAGAGAGAGAATATCATCCTCATTTAATTCATCATAAAATCAATGCTACATACTATTTCATGTTATATTTTAGTCAGGAAGAGAGAGAACTTCATCCTCATTAAATTCATCATAAATTCAATGCTACATACTATTTCATGTTATATTTTAGTCAGGAAGAGAGAGAAGTAACTTCATCCTCATTCAATTCATCATAAAATCAATGCTAGGTACTATTTCATGTTATATTTTAGTCAGGAAGAGAGAGACGTAACTTCATCCTCATTCAATTCATCATAAATTCAATGCTACATACTATTTCATGTTATATTTTAGTCAGGAGGAGAGAGAAGTAACTTTGCACCTGAAAAAGTATTTGAACCCCTATCCCTATTTAAAAGCAAGGCTAGAATTTGCACTACTATTATACTAAGACTAAAACCACGGGACTAATCACCTTTGAGTGTACTGGGTACTTTGTAACCATACCTAAATCATCTGTGCGAAGTGCAGCCTCGAGTTCTGCTCTAGTCCCAGTGGTCAACAAACCTCTTTCCTCCAGAATGGATTTCAGCACCTGCAATGTCATATTCTCAGGGCGGGGACATGGAGGGGTCCCTGCTAGCAGATCCTTTAAAGATAACAACTTTCCTGGTGATTTTTATACTAAAGCAAAAATAATTTACCAATGCTTATCAGAAATTACAGAATTTGTACTCTCAGAGATTGCCAGACCAATTGATCTAATGATTACTGTAAATTCAAAAATGGTTACATGCATGTGTTTAAGCCAACTAGACCTGATGTGTTTAGCATGAGCTGATGTCCTCCTTCTGCTGATATCAAACAAGATTTTGTGCAATCACTGCGCTCATTGTGACTATAATGATGATGTTTACTACATACTGAAAAATATTTCTTATTATTTCACAATAAAAAGACAATTTTTATATTATTGCCATGGTTTTATTCTGATTCTACACCCAATCTACATTGTCCAAATCATTGTTAAATGTACATATCTACCATTGTTGGATCCTTGTTATTTTTTAAGAATAGCGTGACTGTACACTCCCAAAATATAAGAGTTACTTGTTTTTTTTTTAAAACTGCCTCTGATGTGTTAGCTTCGGACAATCTACTATTTTCAAGATTATCTTAAGTTAAATCTCATTCAAGAGGAAAAGTTTAGGATTTCAGAGACAGGGATTAAGTTCTAGGACTATAAATCCGTTTTCAAACATAGATTCAACTCAACATTTGGATGTTTGATGTTTAATGCAAATCACCAAATATTCCAACAAAAGACTTCGCAGCCGAGTTTGTGCATAAGAATGTTATATAATCTCAGGGCAAGGTCTGTTGAAATTTAAAGATTTAATAATACAAAAAAAAAACACCAAAGAAAAACAAAAACAAAAAAAAGAATCTACTTGTTGTTCTTTGTGCCAAATTTAGAAAAAAACTTTTTGCGAGTTACAGAAATATTTGCACACTAATTATTTAATACATGTAGAAATTGGCAAAATATCAAATTACTATCAGCTACCTCTACAATGTTGTGTATCTTAGGCCAAATACATAACGCTAATAAAGCATGATTTTGTGAAGTCAATTAACCAAAATCATGTTCATTTTGTTATGGGAAGTAACACTTATTGTGACTGAATACTGAGCCGGGTACCAAAACCATGGTGAAAAAGGTTCAGAACTATTATGCCAGTCTCTCAGCAAGTTAATATTAAAACATGTGTCATCTAAAAGAATGTTTGTGATCATCCATACTATCAAAATAATGAAACGATCCTGAAAAAAGGGGGCAGGGTGCCAAACACATTGACTTGGATTTATGGAAACATTTTAAAATGCATTTAAAAAGTATATATATATATATATATAATATATATATATATATATATATATATATATATATATATATATATATATATATATATATATAATATATATATATATATATATATATATATATATATATATATATATATATATATATATATATATATATATATATATATATATATATATATTTAGTATAATTACAAATGCAATACAAACCTCAGATAGTCCCAGCTCACTCAATATGGTACTGGCCACTGCAGTGACAACTTGACCAGCCACCTTTTTACCAGTCTCTTTTAGTTTTTCTAACATTTTATCTTTACTCAACATCTCAGACCAGTTTACTGAAAAGAATTTACATAAACCTCAATATATATATATATATATATATATATATATATATATATATATATATATATATATATATATATATATATACATACATACATACATACATACATACATACATACATACATACATACATACATACATACATACATACATACATTAGAAAAATATGGGTCATTTCATTATATACTTAGTAAATAATTTATTTTCATTATATACTAAGCAAATAACGTATTTTCTTCTTCTTGTGTCCCCCATTTTTAACATTCTTTTATCTCATAAATGCATTTCTAAAATATTGGAGTGCTTATCAAAAATAAATAAAAGTGTACTTCTTGTTGCAATGATTACAAAGGCTGTAATGAATTACAAACTAAAACTATTCCAAATAAAACTCAGCTTTCCATATAATGAAAACATTTTTATATACTTTTTTTCCTTTTTTATACTTTTTTTCTCTAACTTTTTAAAATAGAGTATGACTATGCATTTACTGAATAAATTTCACAATTCTGAACAGTTCAAAACAGATGCTATGCTGCCTTCTAAGGGGATACTACTCTAACTGAAATAGAAACATAACTGATAGGTAACCTTTTGGCCAGGACATGGTTCCATCTGGGTAGCAAATAGGAAGAGGCAGAATGGCTTCATCCAGTATCTTGATATCTACAATGCAGTTATTGGTATCCCCAATCTCACAAACACCCACCCCAAAAGTAAGAACTGACTCTCCACCATCCTCAAATGTCTTCTTTGTGATGGAGTACCTTCAAGTGAAAATCAAATATACCTTTATAATGGGGAATGACAAATTTCCAATCTTTGGATCCATAACCCACATCTTCAGGTAAATTATGTCCAGTACTGTGACAATTCAAATATATTAAATTTGGTATTAGTTGGAGAAAAAAAAAGAAAATAATTACCATTTTTCATTTTACAAAATTCATTGCATGCAACAAAAAAAAGAGAATTACTCAAATCAAATTCCTGTGATCCATCTCTTTGATGAAATGCAACAACTGAAATTTTACTTTCAATGCCACTAGATAAAACCAATAATGGCAGTGTAACATCGTTTCAAATCCAAATTATCAAGCCTTGATCTCTTTTGTGTCACATGATACAGTTTCATCCAATCAAAATACTTGTTACAATGGCTACGTAAAATTAGTACTATTATTATCTAACTGCTGAAAGTCAAGGCATCAAACTATGCAGGATATTAATGTCAGCAAATATGGATCAAAATGCACCTGAAATCCATGTAAGAAAGGATACTTGATTAGCAAACATGACACAAGGCTGTAAAGGTGTAGAAATAAATTAATGCCTCATGCTGGTGTAGTCACTGCATTAGTCATTTCAGTTAGTCAGAAAGGTGTCAGATCTTGTCAATCTAACCTGTAATTCTGAATCATTGGGCTTGTAGCAGTCAACATACATGCAATACACAGATTATGCATCAGAAAATATGTGAACTTCAAACTCTATAATGAAAAACTGACACCAGCAATGTCAACAACTATAATATTGTATTCCACATCATAAAGATAACAAATGACACCATGCAGCTATAATACTGCATTCCAATATGTAAATACAACAACCAACACCAGGAAAGTCAGCAACTATAATACTATATTTTATATATTTGGACCATGATCACACACACACACACACACACACACACACACACACACACACAACACACACACACACACACACACACACACACACACATATACACCTTATGTGAGCACAAAAAATACTTCTGGAGTGTCAAGACAATTCCAACTTTATGCCAAAGATCGGCATTTATAGCTTTAGATTTGCTATTTTACATCCATGTATAACAACATCTATTGTGTTATATTAACAGTTTGTCTGATGCTGGTGCAACAGTAAAGTATCATAAATCTGAAACAGTAAAGTATCATAAATCTGACAATGCATGAAACAGTAAAGTATCATAAATCTGACAATGCATGAAACAGTAAAGTATCATAAATCTGAAACAGTAAAGTATCATAAATCTGAAACAGTAAAGTGTCATAAATCTGACAATGCATGAAACAGTAAAGTATCATAAATCTGACAATGCATGAAACAGTAAAGTATCATAGATCTGAAACAGTACAGTATCATAAATCTAACAATGCATGAAACAGTAAAGTATCATCAATCTGACAATGCATGAAACAGTAAAGTATCATAAATCTGAAACAGTAAAGTATCATAAATCTGACAATGCATGAAACAGTAAAGTATCATCAATAAGACAATGCATGAAACAGTAAAGTATCATCAATCTGAAACAGTAAAGTATCATAAATCTGAAACAGTAAAGTATCATAAATCTGACAATGCATGAAACAGTAAAGTATCATAAATCTGAAACAGTAAAGTATCATAAATCTGACAATGCATGAAACAGTAAAGTATCATCAATCTGACAATACATGAAACAGTAAAGTATCATCAATCTGACAATGCATGAAATAGTAAAGTTTGTTTGTTTGTTTGTTTGCTTGAATTTTAATGGCGCACCAGCACTTTTAGGCTATTTAGCACCATTCAATTGGTTAGATGTTCAAAAATAAGGTTCAAAATCAACCAGCGATATAAAATACCATAATAGTTAAATATAAAATGGTAAGATGTTGGTGACAGGAAAATATGAAGCTTCCCAATCAATGGGAGATGTAAATGGTGTATGTTGATGATAAGATGTTGTAAATAAGAGGTGATATTTGCATTAGATAAAAATATTCTAGGTGATGGCATAAAAGTTATAGTTTAAAATGGAGATTTACTTCCTTTAGGAAATCTAAAATACAAGTGATTTGTATTGTATCAAAAAGTTCCTTCATGTCATGTACATTATAGTATTTAGCACACATAGGTTGCAGGTCGGAACACTCAGTCATAAAGTGTTTAACAGTGAATGGCTCATTGCAAGAAACACACTGTGGTGGATGTTCACCTTTTAGTATGTGGGAGTGGGTAATGTATGTATGACCGATTCTGATTCTTGCAATGACAACCTCCTCCCTATGGATAGTTCTGTAGGAAGGAGTCCATTCTCCCAGGGTTGGTTTGATGGCATGAAGTTTGTTATTGACTGCATCATCCCATGACGCCTGCCACTTCTGGCGTAGGTACTTTCTGATACAAGGTTTAAATCAGTAAATGGTAATTTAAAATCCGATGGTTCTTGGAATAGAGCCATCTTAGCAGCCCGGTCTGCTTCTTCATTACCTCTAATATCAATATGGCTAGGTAGCCAACAGTATACTATATTATAGGAGGTAATAAGCTCCAAGTTTTTGACGATAATATCGACTAGTAATGGATTATCCAGTTTTCTATGGTGTAGCGACTGAAGTACTGACAGCGAGTCACAGAAAATAATGCTATTTAAAATGTGTTTTTGTTCAATAAATTTCAGAGCAAGGTCTATTGCTCTGATTTCCGCTGAAAATATGGACGC
Organism: Unio pictorum; assembly: GCA_030141615.1. Lineage (NCBI taxonomy): Eukaryota > Metazoa > Mollusca > Bivalvia > Unionida > Unionidae > Unio > Unio pictorum. The sequence goes on along the minus strand of JARLTB010000166.1, from coordinate 9,398,716 downwards.
GTCGTTTGGCAAGCGCACTTTGGTTATGTGCTTGCCACTAACGAAGGCTGCAGCAGCCTTGTCATCAAGTAAAAACATCAAACAGTAAAGTATCATAAATCTGACAATGCATGAAACAGTAAAGTATCATAAATCTGACAACGCATAAAACAGTTAAGTATCATAAATCTGACAATGCAAGAAACAGTAAAGTATCATAAATCTGACAATGCATGAAACAGTAAAGTATCATAAATCTGACAATGCATAAAACAGTAAAGTATCATAAATATGACAATGCTTGAAACAGTAAAGTATCATAAATCTGACAATGCATGAAACTGTAAAGTATCATAAATCTGACAATGCATAAAACAGTAAAGCATCATAAATCTGACAATGCAAGAAACAGTAAAGTATCATAAATCTGAAACAGTAAAGCATCATAAATCTGACAACGCATAAAACAGTAAAGCATCATAAATCTGACAATGCAAGAAACAGTAAAGTATCATAAATCTGACAATGCATAAAACAGTAAAGTATCATAAATCTGACAATGCAAGAAACAGTAAAGTATCATAAATCTGACAATGCAAGAAACAGTAAAGTATCATCAATCTGACAATGCATGAAACAGTAAAGTATCATCAATCTGACAATGCATGAAACAGTAAAGTATCATAAATCTGACAATGCATGAAACAGTAAAGTATCATCAATCTGACAATGCATGAAACAGTAAAGTATCATCAATCTGACAATGCATGAAACAGTAAAGTATCATCAATCTGACAATGCATGAAACAGTAAAGTATCATCAATCTGACAATGCATGAAACAGTAAAGTATCATAAATCTGACAATGCATGAAACAGTAAAGTATCATCAATCTGACAATGCATGAAACAGTAAAGTATCATAAATCTAACAATGCATGAAACAGTAAAGTATCATCAATCTGACAATGCATGAAACAGTAAAGTATCATCAATCTGACAATGCATGAAACAGTAAAGTATCATAAATCTGCAACAGTAAAGTATCATAAATCTGACAATGCATGAAACAGTAAAGTATCATCAATCTGACAATGCATGAAACAGTAAAGTATCATCAATCTGACAATGCATGAAACAGTAAAGTATCATAAATCTGAAACAGTAAAGTATCATAAATCTGACAATGCATGAAACAGTAAAGTATCATCAATCTGACAATGCATGAAACAGTAAAGTATCATCAATCTGACAATGCATGAAACAGTAAAGTATCATAAATCTGAAATAGTAAAGTATCATAAATCTGACAATGCATAAAACAGTAAATTATCATCAATCTGACAATGCATGAAATTCATGAATAGATTTTGATGCACATTCCAGGTTATGGACATCTATAAGAATAATTCCATGATGACATTTTTAAGGCTCAATTTTTCTTTTTTAAAAAAGTACTTATCTCCTTTAATAAGAAAGTTTAAAAAAGGACTGCACCTCACAAATGAGGGCATGAGTTACAAAGATTCCTCTGAAACATTAAGAAGGAAAGGACACAGTAGCTGAGAAAATAGGTGGTGGGTGGGGTTTGGGGTTTAAATACTTGATTACTCATTTTATTACCTTGATGGTAATAATTGTTAATAAATGCTTACATTAAATGATCTTGTTTGCTATTCAGTATATATTAAATTTATTTTCAAGAAAACCAGTCTTCAAAACAATACTCCAAGAGTTTGTTTTTTAAAAACATCACATGTAATACCAGCAAAAACATTGTGTATTCCATCACCTCCTTTTGCAGCTGAATGTAGATATGTACCAGTGTTATTGTTGATTCAGAAATGAACTCCCATCATTCTTCTTTTTTTTATACATCCAATTATAATTATTCATATCATATTACAAATAATTAAATGCAAAAGAATTATTATTTTGATATATTCACCATGTATCATACCCCAAAGAAGGTCAATGTGACATCATATTAGTAGAACTAACAGTGCATAACAAATACATATAAAGGTTTTGTTTCATTTACTCTCAACTCATGAATCTAATTACAAAGTACACGAGTCTGTAGGAATTTTATTGTTATGAGAAGGAGGAGGGAAGAAAGAGGGATGAACCAATAATACTGTCAGTGTCTAAGGCTGTATGCATTCAGTGCACATCTTTGTAGCCTATCAGTGTGTAAGGCTGTATGTGTTCAGTGCACATCTTTGTAGCCTGTCAGTGTGTAAGGCTGTATGTATTCAGTACACATCTTTGTAACCTGTCAGTGTGTAAGGCTGTATGTATTCAGCGCATATCTTTGTAGCTGTTAGCCCAAAGAATCTGACTCGGTTCAAATAAATGCAAGGACAAAAAGTATCCAACTTAAAAAAAAACACCTAACACAACATGAATATTCCTGTTTCAAACTGATTACCTGACTTGCTATGCCTGTCGAATGTTATTATTTAAGCTTCTTTCTTGTCGAAAAAAGCAATAATTTAATTACAGCCTCAAGCATTTTGAAAAATAAAGTACTGGTATTGGCTACTTACTTTAGAACCATTTCAATCCCACCGAGTAAGTCAAGCTTGATTCCTGTCTTGACTTCATCCTGAAAACCCTCTAACCCTATAATACGATATTAAAAACATGATGAGACTGCATAGTGCACACAATTTGTAGGAAAAAAGAAAATATTATCATTTTCTAGTTTTCTGTGAGAAAAAAAAACAACAAAGTTAAACTTGTTAATATTTTCATTACCAAAGAACTATTATTTTGTTGCTGTCTTTCAAGTATATCATGAAAAATTGTACTGATAAGATTGTTTTTAGATGGGATTAAAAGAATGATGTGTGCTGAATTAGAGAGTGGAAACTGATGGAGGTATGAAGACATAAACCCTGAATGATCCTGTATGTTGTGCTATACACACTACAGTCTAAAGTTACTGATTTTCTATGGGAAGACAACTCCATCTCCAAGCTATATGAATAGGGAGTGAGAATATTTATTGCATGGAAATAAAAGCCAATGGAAAAACACTAACAAGACTTCTCAGTAAGGCAGTTGATATAGTTCTTTAAGTTAGATGAATTTTCAATAAACTATTACAAAATAGTATGTACTGCTTTTGTCTACTTGAAAAGCATGCATTTAATAAGTTCAGAAGTGAGGTTAGAGAATAATTCAGTGAAGGCAGACATGTCCAACTAAGAAGTTTGTATAATACACTTAGACCATAATTACCTCAAGTACAGTTTCACAAACATTAACTTTTGGGATTTTCTCAACAGATGTATTGACACATCACTCTCAGTACTGCTTTTTACACACTGAAGAGTTCAAAAGGTCAGAATCATTCAGAGTAAAACAGTCTATATTAAGAATGATAGCAATCATCTCCCCAGCCACCATGCTCAAATGAAAACAACTCATGTCCAATTGATGTAATCTTTCTGTCCTGCATTTTTTCCTCAAGAATCTGAATTCCTTTCTATACTAGTGTATTTTTAACTTTTGTCATCAATGTGTTTCTCTTTGCTGAATGCCTTTGCTAGCAAATAGTCAGCAACAGCCTGATCATGCAGGAATTGTATATCAAATATACAAGCACTTTAAAGCACTGAGGTACAACAGTAACTTTAGTCCAGCTCCATGATTGATTCCACTGACTCCAATATCAGACGTACCAACCCATACAATTTTGCCAAAAGTCTAATGAAAATCACCCCAAAAAATATGGACTTATGGCATAAAAGCAAAAACTATGAACAAATGATCATTGCCAAAAAAATCCAGAAAATTTGTTCATCCATGTTTGATTTGGGTCTGGGTTTCATATTAGATTTAATGAAATTAGCCAGGGAACCAGACTAACTTTATGCAGCACATCAGATGCTTTAAACTGCACCCAATTGTTTATGCAAAGTGTCTTCATGATCAAACTGCTGATTACAGATTTTTTAAACATGGCATCCAGCAAGAGATGCATGTTTAAGATGAAAGGTAAAATAAGCCTCTTGAAAATGTTAATAATAAACAACAAAGAATAAAAAGGAACATTCAGATACTTGTGAATAAAAGCTGGAAGAAACACAATTAAGTTTGTTTGGACATCACATGCAAATTTGAATATGACTTGTGTTGGGAGACATGATTGCCACATCATGTGAAATGGAAAAAGATAAGAATTATTTCAAGTTGAAAGATAGCAACAAGCCATTGAGCTGAGTGTCTGGAACTTAAGTTTGTGCAACTGTACTATTGGTTAGATTAAAGTCAGAGGGCAGGAACTGGAAACTGAGCCATTCCAAATAGCTTGGTTCCATAATCACCAAAGAGGGATCAAGAGCAGATATTTTGTCATGAGCAGCACACAAACAACGGCAGTTATGTCAAAGCTAACACCCATCTGGAGAGACAAGAATATGACTGAAAACTAAAATCAGACTATTGAGAGCACTAGTCATCTCAATCTTTTTGTATTCATGTGAGGCCTGGACCCTGACAGCAGAATTACAACGAAGAATCCAGGCACTTGAAATGAGATGTTACAGAACCATTCTTGGCATCTCTTACATGGACCACATCACAAATGAAGAAATGCATAACACCATCAGGCACAAAGTAGGCCATTATGAAGACCTCCTCACCACTGTCAAAAAGAGAAAGCTGAAATGGTATGGCCATGTCACTAGAGCCAACAGTCTATCCACAACAGTACTGCAGGGTAGTGTCCAAGGTGGTAGAAGGAGAGGTAGACAGAGAAAAAAGTGGAGTGACATCACAAAATGGACAAGGAAAAGTTTTGCAGAGACACAGGCACTGGCACATGATCGAGACAAGTGGAGGGAGCTGGTCAGATGTTCAGCAGTACAGTGACTCAACAACCACATTAGGTCAAAAGACTGATGATGATGATGATGATGATGACTCGTGGTAAATAAAGTCTATGTGTACTTAGAAACTTTTCAGTTTAATGTTTATTTTCGATGCATGTTTCAAATACTGAACTTTTAATTATGTTTTCAAGCTTTACAATAGCAGTTTATATTTTGTTTACACCTTACTGAAAACTAGTCAAACTGTTGTACTGAGACAGATACGTCAGGTCTGCATTATGATACCCAGATCTGGATCAAACACAGACAAGCCAATATCTGGCTTTGACCAAATGATTGAATTTTGTAATGTTTGCCATTATTCATTAAGTCCATTAGGGACTTTTCAGCAAGACTAAAGGTCGCATAATATTGGTTAGCGGGTCTAGACAACTGAAGCTAATAATATACATAGTACAAAAAAGTAATATTAAACATGACAATACACCAAAAGTTGTTAAGGGCTGTTCCAATAAAACACCTGGTACCCTGGGAAATCACTTTGATGTGGGGTACTCACACAAAGATGCAATAAAGAATTCTCTTATCATTTTAATACGAACGCAATGAAATTAAAGTACCCTGGCATAAATTTGTTAAAAACTGCCTTCCCTGGGTACCATGTATGTTTAAATGGATCAGCCTGATGGCTGATGAGCTAATAATAGAAACCATTCTATTATGGCTGATGAGCAAATAAGAAGACCCTTCTACTATGGCTTATGAGCTAATAATAGAAACCCTTCTACAGTGGCTTATGAGCTAATAATAGAAACCCTTCTACTATGGCTGATGAGCTAATAATAGAAACCATTCTACTATGGCTGATGAGCTAATAATAGAAACCATTCTACTATGGCTGATGAGCTAATAAGAGAAACCCTTCTTCTATGGCTGATGAGCTATTAATAGAAACCCTTCTACTATGGCTGATGAGCTAATAATAGAAATCCTTCTACTATGGCTTATGAGCTAATAATAGAAACCCTTCTACTATGGCTGATGAGCTAATAATAGAAACCCTTCTACTATGGCTGATGAGCTAATAAGAGAAACCCTTCTACTATGGCTGAGTGGGGCCCAGAGTGGCCGAGTGGTCTAAAGCGCTGTCCGCTATGGATCACTGCCATCTCACCTCTGTCTGCGTGGGTTCGAGTCTAAGATTTGGCTAACGTAGTTATGTGAGAAAGCTTGCCAGTAGCTTCTCGTGGGTCGGTGGTTCTTTCCGGGAGTTTTCCGAGTTCTTCCTCCACCATTAATACTGGCCGCCATGTATAGCCTATATTGTGCTTAAAAATGGCGCTAAACCATAAAAAAATAAAATTCTACTATGGCTGATGAGCTAATAATAGAAACCCTTCTACTATGGCTGATAAGCTAATAAGAGAAACTCTTCTATTATGGCTGATGAGCTAATAATAAAACAAATGCATTAAGTATTGTAATATCACAAAACAAAAGTACATATGACAATTGAATTTCAAACTTGTAGGTTTGTTTGATTAGGATTTTTAACGTAGCTTTAACAATTTTTCAGTCATATCGCTACGATGTCTGCAGTGAGGCAGTTTATAGTGATGTCGAGCACTGACTAACCTCTTAATGCTGAGCGTCAAGCGAGGCAGCTGTTAGTACCATTTTTGTAAGTCTTTGGTATGACTCGGCCGGGGATCGAACCGACGACCTCCCGCTTCCGGGGCAGACGCTCTAACCACTAGGCCACCGGAGCGGTTCAAACTTGTAGGAGAATTCATTTTAAACCTACCATTAAGAGGGTTTTCAAAGCGAATGGTGTGAGTCCATTTATCGATTCCCATCACAAGCTGAAACTGACATGGGTCAAATCGCATGAAGGATTTGATGGACTTGTGGAACATAGCAATCTTCACGCTGAAACAACACTCAACTCCCAAACACATCTCATCAAATTTGCACCGTAAACCCTCTGGCATTGTCAGAGACATCAGAGGGCAGCCTGAAAAACAAATCAGATTTGACACAATTTTTATTTGATATTCAACAGACTGAAATAGCTGACTCTGCATAAATTTGTCCAATCTCTAATGTATATCTATCTAAAGTGGAAGCAGTAAATCTTTATGACAGGAAATCCACCAATAATTTTCATAGATTCAATTACAAGCTCAATATCACTATATGCACACAATTTAAAAATTTTTGTTAAGAAATATAATGAAAAAATATTTTCTCCTGATATCAATGTCATCATTTCTGATGTGGATTTATTGTCGCCATGTTATGATACTGGACTGATTATTTTTATATTTGAATTTGTAACTGCTGACCAATTTGATTCATTTTCAAAACATTTATAAATTATAAACAGGGAATTTAATTGCACCTCATGAATGCTTCTAAATTCAAATAACCATTAGTTCTGAGGAACAGTACAAATAAAACTAAAATGATACAAGTTGTGCGCAAACATACTATTGTCCAGTGCTGTGAGGTTCCCTATTAAGTCATCTCTAGTTCCTATCGGCTCCATGCCTTGTTTCTGCAACTCCATTTGTAGCTGTTCATCAGTCATTTGAGACAAGCTGATACAAGGCTCATCATCAATTATATCCTGTAATAAATTCAAGGTGCAAAAATTATCAATTATATCCTGTAATAAATTCAAGGTGTAATAATTATCAATTATATCCTGTAATAAATTCAAGGTGTAATAATTATTAATTATATCCTGTAATAAATTCAAGGTGTAATAATTATCAATTATATCCTGTAATAAATTCAAGGTGTAATAATTATCAATTAGATCCTGTAATAAATTCAAGGTGTAATAATTATTAATTATATCCTGTAATAAATTCAAGGTGTAATAATTATCAATTATATCCTGTAATAAATTCAAGGTGTAATAATTATTAATTATATCCTGTAATAAATTCAAGGTGTAATAATTATCAATTATATCCTGTAATAAATTCAAGGTGTAATAATTATTAATTATATCCTGTAATAAATTCAAGGTGTAATAATTATCAATTATATCCTGTAACAAATTCAAGGTGTAATAATTATTTATTAACATGATATTCAATAAGCAAATTTTATATTTTTGGTCTCATATCTTAGTTTCATTAAATTTAACTTGCAATGTGATTATCTACCATTTCCATGAATATTCAATGATAGTCGTAAGATACATTCCTTCCCCTACTATCTCCCTCTATCTTATTAAATGTATCTACAGTAAATAATTTTAATATTGTGCAATTTTCAAATCTTCAGTAAATTTGGCATACAAGATTACAATTTTCCTACTACAATATCCTCACTAAATCTGTTTCACATAAGAATGCAGTTTTCTTAAAATTAACTTGTCTCTCTAGATTTCAAACAAGATACATTTTTTACAGTATATTTAAGATAAGGTTATTACCTTGATGGTAATCATCACTTGAGCCATTTTATTCTTGCTTTCTACCATGCCCATGTTATCCAAAAATTCGATAATTTGACCCATCTTTAGACGTTTTATGGAAAATTTGCTCAGGAAAGCTCCAATACTGTCAACCAAAGTTGAAATGCCTCCTGAAAAAAATTCAAAAACAGTACACATTTTCCAGTTGTTAAGTTCTGCATGTCTTTATACAATAGTCCTATTTTACTGTTATTTAGATCACTTTACTAAAGGGTCATTTAATTGCAGGGTAGTCTTAAAGTTCTCTACTTTCTTATACAAATGATAGATACATAGATGTGATCCTATGCATACCAGTTTGTCTTAAATCTAAAGGCTTTAAATACCAAAAGATTAATGATAGGTAAAAAAAGGAAAGAGAAAACAAGGACAAGATAATGCATTCTATCCACACATTATATAGAAACCAACAAGAACCAGTCTAATGGGGACTAGAACCATTCCACCAATGCAATAACTGATACAATGATGCATGCTGAATTGTTAAATAATGGCTACCATGTTTAAAAAACAAACTGTAAACTTGTGAGGATGTTTTATGATGTGTTATAATAAAGCATTCAATGGTGGTCTTTAATGGCATTTTAGTCTTTGACTAAAATTTGTCTGACCTTTGGAAGAGGTGAGATAAAATGGAAAGACCATCCCAAAAACTATTTTGGCACTGCACTTTTGTAAGTAGTTAAATTTTGTATGATAAATATTTAAGGGCAGTATTTATCTTTTTTTGGGATCTATGAAGCCCTTTCCAGAGAGTTCCAGACAGGATGCCCATGGAAGTTATTGTATGCAGATGATCTGATCATAGCAGAGACTATTGAACTATTACTGGAGAAGCTGAAAAAGTGGAAAAGTGGTATGGAAGCCAAAGGATTGAGAGTAAATCTGTCAAAGACAAAAGTGATGGTCAGTGGCTCAGAATTACAACCATTGAAAGATTCCGGTCAGTACCCATGTGCTGTGTGCAGGAATGGTGTAAGGTCCAATGCCATACAATGCAGTCTATGTGCCCTATGAGTGCACAAAAAGTGTAGAGGCTTGTATGGAAAACTGGTACCAGACCCCAACTACAAGTGTAAGAGGTGTCTGGGGCAGGCACGCCACTTGAGGGCCAACCTTACAATGAGGTGAAAGTGGATGATTACACTCTGGAGGTAGTAGACTCCTTCTGCTACCTGGGTGATATGTTGAGTGCTGTAGGTGGCTGTGAACTCAGTTGAACCATAAGAGTAAAGTCAGCATGGGGTAAGTTTTGTGAACTATTACCTGTACTAACATCAAGAGTTGTCCCCCTCACCACCAGGGGAAAGGTGTATAGCAGCTGTGTTAGGAGCATGATGCTATATGGCAGTGAGTGTTGGGCACTCACCCAGTCCTCACTCGCCCATCTACAACGTAATGATCAGATGGATTTGTAATGTCAAGCCAGACCAGACCCAGCATATCAGGTCAGATACCCTACTGGAAAAGCTGCACCTACCAAAGATTGAGGAACTCCTAAGGGCCAACCGGTTACGCTGGTTCAGCCATGTAGAAAGAAGCAATGCTTGGATTAACAAGTGTAGAAATGTAGAGGTGGAAAGCCGAAGGAAAGCTGGCCGACCCAAGAAAACTTGGAAGCAAACAATCGATCATGACCGCGAGACATGGAAGATGACCAAAATCGATCCTCAAAACCATGATGCCTGGAGACTGGGCATGCTGACTGCCAGAAAACGTCGGACCCCTGACCAAGGGAACTAAGACGATAAATTGGATAGATGAGATGAGATGAGATTTATGTCAAAATTCTGAACCATGCACTCTATTCCAATGCTAAACAATTACTAGCTAAGTAAAATTTCAACAAGTTCAGCAATGCTTGGAAATCTAAGTTAAAGTGTTTTCAAACAAGTAGCAAAGGTTCTAAGTTTGCATTATGTCTTTGACACAAAGTGGATATTAACAGTGGCAGTATATGGAGGAAGAATGATATCACCAGACATATGCATACACTCTCCATTATGGATCACTGCCATCTCACCTGTCTGCGTGGGTTTCAGTCTTAGATTCTGCCAATGTGGATATGTGAGAAAGCCTGCCAGTAGCTTCCCATTAATCAGTGGTTCTTTCTAAGGGTTTTCCCGGGTTCTTCCTCCACTATTAATACTGGCCGCCATGTATTGCCTATTGTGTGCTGAAAAATGGCGTTAAAACCTACAACAACAACAACAACATCAGGACGTGGAGGAAGAATGATATCACCAGGCATATGCAGACACCATCACATACAGGCAATGATCCATCTGTACTTTAAAGGCCTCATCTGAGGCTGGAACAAAAGTGGATAAATTGACCTTCAGAAACATTATTTCCAAATTTTATGGTAGAACACAATTTACCATTCCTCACTGAAAGTCATTTTTACTAAAATGGTTCAAGTTAAGCAGCAGAATTAGACATGGCACACAAACTTTCATCCCAACATATAAAGACAAAGCAAACTGCCACTCCGGTCACAGCCCCAATCTTGGGCAGAAAAATTGAAAAGATGTGTGGGATTCAAACTAAATATACATAGTGCCAAAAAAATGCACTTATTTTGTTTTCAACCCCTTTAAAACATATCATTTATGTACATGAAAACTTTGCAGGTGTAGAAATCATTACAGTGATAAAATAATCAAAGCCTACCAATCTGATGTCCTGTTTCTATCACGTGTAATTAGGTATCATAAAGTGGATCATGAATAAATGGTACATGTAATGAAATTTATAATTTAATTATTTTCATAATATTAAACATTTTCATTAATATAAAATGCTTGGAATGAATTAACTATTATATAAATTAACATATATTGTACTCTATAACAATTTAGATACATTTTCGTACAAAAAATGTTTTTATTGCATATATATAAAACTCAATACACCACAAGTTTTTTGCAGCAAGTGGCATTCAATGAGTTACGGATTTTACCACAATTACTCACATTAGTATGTGATGTTTTAAAGCATCAAGCCACAGTGTCTTGTACCTTTTACCATAAGATGTCATGAAATGTGTAAGCACATGATAAATAATCCAAATCCCTCAAGTATTTTAATCTCAACATTCATCAAAAACAAAAATTAAGAAACAGAGCTAAATATGAGAGGGGTGTTCTAAATACAGAGTTGCCAACCAAGAGTATGCTTATCAAAAACCCTAGTGTAAATTTTTCAGAGTTTCAACATCCTGTATGGAATGGATAATACATCCTTTGAAAAAATAAAACTTCCATACAGCATAATGCTTACAATATACCTACATAGTGTTAATCTTTTTTAAAAGTATTCTTACAATATACCTACATAACGTTAATCTTTTAAAAGTATTCTTACAATATACCAAATATGTTGATTCATACTTGCATAGCCAGTATAAAAATATTTCAAATGATATATGATGTATCCATTTTAACAAAGATGATGCCCAGAACTTCTTGAACATTTCAGCAAACCAGTAGCCATAAACATAAAAGTTTCTTCATCACCTGTCTGCATCTTTCTTTTCTGCTTGTCTGTTTCCATTTTTCACCAATTTCATCTAATTTACTTGTTTTTTGTTAATACATCCTGCATTTTTGTTGAAAACCATATTCTATGTAACATTCTAAGATTCTGGTGCTGAAGTATTTATCTACCTACTTGTATCCACACAGAAAACTCATAAAAAAATGTATCCCATTAAAACAGTAATTTCTAGATGATTTAACAAGAGTCAAACAATAGTGCCTGCAGATATGATGTGAAATGCTCATACATTCGATCAATTTTTCTTCTTGAATTTAGCAAAATCAGTATTAAATGCTGCAATTTAATAATCTATAACAGACCTAATCTGACAACATAATTCTGGTGATAAATGAATGTACAGTTTTCTAAGAAGTAGAAGAAAAGTTTAAATGTTCATCTTGAATCCTGCAATCAGAAAGCATGCAATATTTAGACAAGTTAAAATATGGGACTGTCTACCTAAAATACTCTGACTTGGCCCAGACGGAGATCTATCAGTGCTCTTCACTTTGGAAAATAATTGATTGTCTTCTGGAAAAAAGAGAACATGTTAACAATATCTCAAAGACTTACAAAACTAGATGTGTCAATACAAAGGTGCAACTCAAGGACAAAATCCTAGACCCATCAAAACAAGTAAAACAGTAAATTTGCTTTCAATCCATTACATTGAAGTCATTCAAAAGTTATTTAATGGAAAGTAAAGGACAAAGTTAAAAGTAAAAATGACACCAAAACTATGTGAAACATTACTCATACATGTCACCCACCCCCTTCAGAGATATGAGCATTGGTATTATAGGTGACAAAGAAAACACAATTTTAGGCATAAAAAGTGTAATATCTATACTACTACTACTACATGCCTCAATTAAAGATCCATTTTTACTACTAACTGGGTTCTGCAGCTAGTCAAAATTCTCATCACAAAGGTATATGGATTAGAACCAGAATATAAACACAAAATATACTGAAAAAGTATTTATATTCAGCACTCATTAGCTATTCTACATGTATACATTTTGCTGAATGATTGTAAATTGGAAATCTGGAATAAGGTCAGGTGCTCAGATTGCTGTGCTACATTACTCTCACATTCTACTTTTAAAGTTTGTAAAGCAGTGCTGATTTGTTGTATTTTCTGATCTGACATTTTTCATAGTTTGCAAAGATTCATCTGCTCTAACTTTTTCTGTCATCCACCACCACACTGTAATGCATTACACTTAACATCTGGTGCCATTTTCTTTAAAAGTATAGACTGGTTCAAAATTTCCCTAGCTTAACAATCAAATAAATCTGTGAAGTAAAGTTTGCATTTGAAAAAACCTGTCTTGGAAATAGGTTATATATAAATAGCAAATAAGGAAAGTACTTCTACACTATTCTCATGTAGCAGTCAACTTTTTAAGAGGAGTTTCTTGGGTTATATCTTGAAAAAACTGAGCAAGCAAAGGAAACTTATGTTCAGCAGTTGGATATTTTGTGAGATTTAGATTCAGAGATAGAAGTTTCTGAGACTGAATTGTCAGAAGAGGAGGATGTTGATAGTGATGATGATAAGAGTTTTTGCAGATCTAGCAGATTGTAGAGATCATGTTAATTTTGTAAATAGGGTATAAATAAGTTATGAAAGACTTAGACAAATAGAAAAAGAAATACATCACTGTGTAGAAAAATTCATTTAAAATAATTTGTGGATTTTTATTAGATATAAGAAGAGAAATTAAGGTTAGGAGTGAATGCATGTGCATGGATTTACAAAATTGTCAAAACAGGTAAAACTTTATGGGGCATAAGCAGCTAGACACAACTTAGTGTTGCTGGGGCAGGGCAGCAATAATGCTGATAACAGTGCTGGGACTGAATGAGACATGACACTTCACCACTGATTACATAAATATATGCACCATTCAAGTTTTGACATATTTCAAAATCTGTTCTACCTAAGAATGAGAAAGAAAGAAGGAGGGGGAGGAAGGGAGGGAACAGAAGAAAAATGTAACATGGCATTAATATGGAGATACAAGTTTGAAAACACATATAATGGTAAATATATTTGCTCAAAAGGAAATGAAAGTAGTTCCAGAAGTGAAATCACCCCTGTGGTACTGACAATATTGACTTTCCCCCACTGATATATTCTGATAATAAAATTAGGAAATACATAATAGAAACGTATCACTAAATCTTAACGCTAACAATGATGAAAACATTGATATTGCAGTCACTGGAAATATGATATATATGTCTTGCAATAAGCTATCACAGATGAGGCAAAATGTCTGAACCAAATAAGAATTAGAGAGTGCAACATTTATAAACAATTTGGGTATTTTATTATTAACTGTAATAACTACAGTGAAACTATAAATTAGCAAAGATACAGAAAAATCAAAAATTTATAATGATATCAATATTTAAACTCACCCGTCAATTCATGGTCTAAGCATTAGGTTAAAGATTTAAATTTCATTAAATTTGCTCACTCTAACATCATTTCATTTTGATGTCCAGTAATTTTCAAAACCAGCTTTTTTTCCATGATGAACCCATTTTCTGGGCCAAAGAATATTCAGACTAAAGAAGGTTCACTATTCATTTATTTGGAACTAAAATATTTTCTATTACCCAACAACCCATACAAATATTTGAAAGATTCACTATTGTTGGATATAGACAAAAGAGATGTTTTAGAATAATCAAGCAAAAATTAAAACATAAATTTAAAAAAAAAGTCAAATTACCTCTCTCAGTTTCCAAATCTTTAGATGGATCTTCCGAAGGATCTAAGTCATCAACTTCTGGAGGGGTGTCATTTTCCACATCTGGAGATGTGTCTTCAGCCTGAGTGCCACCCAAGCCCACAATGAAACCCTCTGCTATCGTCTTGAACTGAAAAATTATTGTGTAAAGATTAAAATCATGCACTCCCCCTCAAAAACTTATATTTTGTCTCATCAAAGTAAATCAGCACAAATCATTAAAAAATGTTTCATTATATAAGCTATTTCAACACAAAAATATAGTTAACTCCATTCTGATGATTACCCACTTCAGAAAGAGATGAATAGGTTTCTTTTATTTAAACACAATATGATGCCCAAGCCCTGTATCCAAGCAAACATCAGAGTTTTGATAATGAGGACATTCATTGAAAGAACTAAAGATATATACATACTGAAGCTTTATACCAAATTTGCAAAGGGTGGGATGAATTGGTATTGATAAAAGAAATGTAAAAACTATAAACACTGAAGTTAATTTAGTGTGTGGACCAATGTATTTATGGATGTATAGACAGATACACATAGATGCAAAAGTGATCACAAATTCAAACAGGATTCTGCAAACAGACAGGTGAACCTATTCAAAAAGTAGGATATGGTGGACATTTTGAATAAAGAGTCTTCTACATACGAATATTATTGGTCCGTTAAGCCAAAAAAAAAAAATAATAAAAAAAAATCAGATTTTTGCCCTTCTACTCATGCGCCAGTAAACTAACCAATGAAAAACATTTTCTGTAGCATTAGTAACCATTTGTCTAACGGATTATTGTTTGGAAATCGATGTATTACGATGTATTCAGAAATAGTCCCCAAAATGTGTTTCCTACTCGCATTTCATGTGGAAACAGCAAAATCCTCCAGGGGTTCATGTGTTAAAAGTTTATAATATAACCAACCAATTCAGTTTCCAAAAACTATTATATATTAATGTTCAAGGGTTCTACAGGGCAGTGTCTGACAAGTGTGATGCATGGCTTTTTAACAGCTTTAACATTAACAATAATTACAATGCAAACCTCAACCACCCGTGGACACTGACAACTATATAGTTGATTATTTGAAAATGTAGAAAAGACATCAATATATTGTAAATGAAAATTGAAAAATTTAAACTGAATCAATCTGCAATAGGTACAGAGGACATTATACCTTCCAAACTAATCTGTAGTCATCACATTTCTGTCTCCACTCCGGCAGTATCATTTCACGTGACTCTAGGAAGCGAGTTGGGTCCATAATACCTTCATCAACCCTAATAGCAAAGTGTATGTGGTTCTGTGAGCAGGGAGACTTTGTAGCTATTCCAATCACTTGACCTGCTCCCACCTTAAAGTTGACAAACTGATGAACTTAACAAATATAACAAAAGTTATTGCTATCTTGATTTCCTATGGGTAAAGCGATTCATCGATATAATGATGCATTAATACTTTTACTGTAATGTTACATATATTGATACACATAATGATACACATATTGATACACATAATGATACACTTATTGATACACATAATGATACACATATTGATTAACATAATGATACACATATTGATACACATAATGATACATATATTGATACACATAATGATACACATAATGATAAACATATTGATACACATACTGATACACATATTGATGCATATATTGATACACATATTGATACACATACTGATACACATATTGATACACATATTGATACACACTGATACACATATTGATACATATATTGATACACATGATACATATATTGATACACATAATGATACACATAATGATACACATACTGATACACATATTGGTACATATATTGATACACATATTGGTACACATATTGATACACATAATGATACACATAATGATAAACATACTGATACACATATTGATACATATATTGATACACATATTGATACACATATTGATACACATATTGATACACATAATGATACACATAATGATAAACATATTCATACAGGAGAATCAATACAAAACAATACTTACCACAAGTTATTTTAGTCTTCAGCAGTCATGAATGAATTATTATTAGTTTGACTAATTATTCCTTAAATATACAATGTATTAGAGACAGTACTTGAAGTCCTAAGCATTCTTTATTATTAGTTGAAACAAACAAATTCATTTAGAATACTTGCTTGCTGTCTGCAAATTAACATAAAAGTGACATGGTTTGTAATCTGTCACCCACTCCTCCTCCACGCTAATTATCTTACACCTGCAGAATGTTCAGCATACTGGACACATTCCAAATGTTTTCCATATATATATATATATATATATATATATATGGAAATGCTTTAAGCATAATTTAATAACCACTTTTTTGCAAAATTTCTACACTGAATTGTATCGAGTCTACTTTGATCGATTTGAAAGCTACACCGCTGGTGTGTCACACAGTGAAATATGTTACAATGAAATCTCACTGGTGGATATTGCTTGTTCTGGTTCAGGTTAAATAATACAAATCAGGAATTAGTATAACTTATTCTCTGTATGACAAACAGGAAGTACTGTCAAAGCAACAGAGAACTTTGTGCAAGCGATCAACATTGTTGATGGTGATCTTCTGTAGGAAAATCAGTACATGACTACCTGATCCTCAATATACAGTGGGTCTGACTGCTTCAAGATGGTGCTATTGGGCTCCACATTCGTAATGACCAATGTTGATCCCCCTAATGAACCACCACTGACAACAATCAAAACCTCATTTATCCCATCTTCTGGCAGCATGATGGATCCTGCAAATGGGGCTACAACCTAAGAGAAAACATAGAAATTGCAAAACAAATTGTAAATAGAACTTTCAGTCTTGTCTCAAGAATCCAATATCAATATTCTCATTAAAACAATGTTAGAAAAATTAATTACAAAATATTTTTGTTAAAAAAAATAATGATAAAAACTAGCAACAAAAAAAATAGTCTAATAAAGAAAATAACACAGCTCAATGGCTGATTTGAAATTGATGCATTTTGAACAACTGATAAATATCCTAAACTCTGCTAGCATTGTGATCACAGACTTTTGTATTTTAGAATTTCATGATATCAGCATTTGTTTCATTGCTGGTTCTACTGATGCCTAATTTTAAAACCTAATTAGCAACATGAAACGAAAATTACATATCTAAAATTCTCGAAAATAAACCCTTTTTGGGCAAAATAAAAAAAGGTATTTTTATCTATTCAAAATCTTTATTTTATCAACTTGGTTATTTTGTTCTTTTCTTTAAAGTAAAAACTTTTCACTTACATTTTGACCCTGCTCAATCACTAGGTCCACACCATCATCAGTATACTCAGGGTCCCCAGATTTAAGGGAAGCTGGATAAAACCCAGAACCTTGGCAGTTGTCATCAGCCAGTCTTGTTGTTCTTGGGAAAAGCTTGTGGGCCTTGTAGCCAAACACCTGATCAATCAAGGACCTTGCCAAACGGTATCTATGATACAAAAATATGAAAAGAATTAAAAATTGAAGTCCTGTATTAAATGTTCCTGAAGATGACTTTTTAAATTAATAAAAATTATGTATTCTTTAAAACCAGGGTTGAAAAACAAATGAGCTTTCAAATGTTAAACAAGTCATATTAAAGTGCATGGTAAGTGCTAAATAGCTAAGTTCCCTGGAAATATAATATTATAATCTTATTGTACCATTGCTGTCACATATTCAGACCCCGTCTGATGCTAGTGCTGGCTCATTTCTTAATTATACTTGTTTAGAACCAGTAAGAACAGTCTAATAGATCAGTGGCCTTATGGATACACTGTTATGGGTTCATATATAGATCAATGGCCTTATGGATACACTGTTATGGGTTCATATATAGATCAGTGGCCTTATGGATACACTGTTATGGGTTCATATATAGATCAGTGGCCTTATGGATACACTGTTATGGGTTCATATATAGATCAGTGGCCTTATGGATACACTGTTATGGGTTCATATATAGATCAGTGGCCTTATGGATACACTGTTATGGGTTCATATATAGATCAGTGGCCTTATGGATACACTGTTATGTGTTCATATATAGATCAATGGCCTTATGGATACACTGTCATGGGTTCATATATAGATCAATGGCATTATGGATACACTGTCATGGGTTCATATATAGATCAGTGGCCTTATGGATACACTATTATGGGTTCATATATAGATCAATGGCCTTATGGATACACTGTTATGGGTTCATATATAGATCAATGGCCTAATGGATACACTGTTATAGGTTCATACATAGATCAGTGGCCTTATGGATACACTGTTATGGGTTCATATATAGATCAAGGGCCTTATGGATACACTGTTCTGGGTTCATATATAGATCAATGGCCTTATGGGTACACTGTTCTGGGTTCATAAGGCTATCACCATGTTACACCCTGGTAAAACAATGAAATATTCTGTATTACATAGATTGCATGGAGAAGGAGTGCTATATTCTCTATATGCACCAATAGGACTTTATATTTATAACCATGACATCCTTGACAACTGTAACCTTACAAATAAGAATGAATTTAGAGAATTCGTCTCCTAAAGTAGAGCTCACAAGATTTCTAAATTACCCATGCTTCATGGCAGTTTGAGGGAGGGTAGTGAGGATTAAGGAAAAACCTCCACTATCTCTAAACATGTCCAGACAGAATTGATGTGGAATTTCACAGAGAATAACTCTGCATACAACACTTTCTTGTGGAGTTGCATTCAATGACCACTATGGAGTGGACATGGTCTCAATAAATTGGACATGGTTTACTGTTTATGACCCCTGCAAAACATGTTCAAAGACGTTCAGAGAAAGAGGGGCACTACTTCCAGAACTGTTTCCGGATTTGATTACTTTTAGTACTGAAAACATTTAATAATTCAGTTAATTATAAACTTTGCTAGTTGTAACAAAGAAAAAGTAACATACATAAAGCCAGATCAAAAGACAATATTAACAGAATGACAGTGCCTTGTACTACATTTTGCTCAATCCATCTGATGTTTCTTTTCTCTATCAATACTCTATTATTGTAATCTACCTATGCATTCATGATTTTATTTCTGCTGCTGTTGTTATTGCAGGTTTAATGCCATTTTGTAGCACATACATGACAGATAAAATGTATCTCTTGGATGAAATTAGAAAATCCCAGGTAGAACAACTAATTAAAAAGAAAGCAGCTGGCAAACTTTCTAAGGTACCAGAGCTGTTCGAGGCAGAGACTAAAACCACTCGACACCATGGGCACAAACTTCTGTTAACTGTGCAACATACTTTATAAATGATCATATGAAAGTCAGTGATTTGGTACTCCCTGCAGTGAGAATAAAGACAAAACACATTCAATCACACATGAAGTGGAAAACAATTGTGCACATTATGATAGTTACCCCATGCACATCATGATAGTATCCCCATGCACAAGTCATGATAGTTAACCCACTCACAAGTCATGATAGTTACCCCCTGCACATCATGATAGTTACCCCCTGCACATCATGATAGTTACTCCATTCACAAGTCATGATAGTTACCCCATGCACAAGTCATGATAGTTACCCCATGCATGTGTCATGATAGTTACCCCATGCACAAGTCATGATAGTTACCCCATGCACATGGCATGATAGTTACCCCATGCACAAGTCATGATAGTTACCCCATGCACATGGCATGATAGTTACCCCATGCAACAGTCATGATAGTTACCCCATGCACAAGTCATGATAGTTACCCCATGCACAAGTCATGATAGTTACCCCATGCACATGGCATGATAGTTACCCCATGCACAAGTCATGATAGTTACCCCATGCACAAGTTCTAACATAATGCTTTATTTCTTCTGACATCCAAATCATATGTTTATAAAGGAATAATTAAATAATGAGAGCACAGGTCTAGTGATTGCTGCCTGAACATGCAAAAAAAAAGCTAATTGACCATGTACTGTTCCAGAAGATAAAGACAAAAACAAAATTAAGTTTATTCCCATACTAAATTTCTGTCTTGTGAAGTGAAGACATGAAGATGTTGTTGTTGCTGTTGTGTTGTTGTTGTAGGGTGTAATATCATTTTTCAGCACATGATAGGCTATAGATGGCGGCCAGTATTAATGTTGGAGGAAGAACCTAGGAAAACCCCCGGAAACAAACACTGACCAATGAAAGGGGGCCCCAAGTGTCTGAGTGGTCTAAAGCGCTGTCCATTATGGATCACTGCCATCTTACCTCTGTCTGCATGGGTTCAAGTCTAAGATTCGGCTAACGTAGTTATGTAAGAAAGCTTACCAGTAGCTTGTTGTGGGTTGTTGGTTCTTTCCGGGAGTTTTCCGGGTTCTTCCTCCACCATTAATACTGGCCACCATGTATAGCCTATATTGTGCTTACAAAATAGCGTTAAACCATAAAAAAAAACAAAAACAAATAAACTGACCAATGAAAAGCTACTGCCAAACTTTCTCACAAACCCACATTAGCTGAGCCCCAGACATGAACCCATGCAGACAGGCAAGAAGATGGCAGTGACACAAATCTGATTAGAAATATGGCCTCTAGAGTGTTGTTTTTCTCAAACTCAACCAATCAAATGCAATATTACCTCATTAGTATGCATCAATATTGCCTCATTAGTATGCATCAATATTACCTCATTAGTGTGTATCAATATTACCTCATTAGTATGCAAAATATTACCTCATTAGTATGCATCAATATTGCCTCATTAGTATGCAAAATATTACCTCATTAGTATGCATCAATATTGCCTCATTAGTATGCAAAATATTACCTCATTAGTATGCATCAATATTACCTCATTAGTATGCAAAATATTACCTCATTAGTATGCATTAATATTGCCTCATTAGTATGCAAAATATTACCTCATTAGTATGCATCAATATTGCCTCATTAGTATGCAAAATATTACCTCATTAGTATGCATTAATATTACCTCATTAGTATGCAAAATATTACCTCATTAGTATGCATCAATATTACCTCATTAGTATGCATCAATATTACATCATTAGTATGCATCAATATTACCTCATTAGTATGCATCAATATTATATCATTAGTATGCATCAATATTACCTTATTAGTATGCATTAATAATGCCTCATTAGTATGCATTAGTATTACCTCGTTAGTATGCATCAATATTGCCTCATTAGTATGCATCAATACACTTCTAGAATTTCCAAAAGCTCATTTAATCAGATACAAGATCAATGTCGCTCGTAATCCAACTCAATGAAGGCCATGCTGATATAAGTTTACATGCCAAATTTGATCAAAATCATGCTAGAAATATGATTCCTAAAATGGTTACTGGTTCAACCACTTATTTGCTTGATCACCTCATTAATATGCATAGATATAATTTGTAATCAAACTTCTCTGAGATCCTGATGAAATTTACATACCATGATTGATCAAAAAGGTATCAGAAATAAATTCTCTAGAGTTTTCACAAATATACGTTGACAGCTGTATCATAGACACAGGGCTATAATACTCACTTAACCATTGGCAAGATAAAATAAACACAGCAACACTCACCCTTCCTTGAGGGAGTTGTATGCATCTTTGATGTCTTTTACAATCTTAAAAATCTGCTGGAAATAATTGATGAATGGATCAGCCATTCCTCTCAAGGTGTCAAATGGCTCCAACAGCTCATCCATTATTTCCTTCAAGTCTTGAATCACCTGTTTCTTTCTCTCAACCTGTAACAAGGTGGACAGACAGTTAAAAAAAGTTATTAAAGTCATTATCATTTAACATACAATAGATTAAAGTTGGACTCATAATGTATTTACATAACAATTCAACAGTGTGTCTAAAACTGATTCCATGCTCCCAAATAATCTTGAAAATTAATGAAAACTCAAAAAATTAAATAAATTTACCCATCTTCAGGGTATGATTATATATGAATGCCATTTGTCTCTGCAATAACAGGTGCTGCTGCTTTCAAAAGTCTCAGGCATACGATATCAAGTCTTGCTGATTTAGTATTATCAATGTTGTACAGATATTTTAAAAAAGAAGTTATGCTTAATTCACAAATTAAAAATCGATCATTTTTTATAACACTGATTTTGGACTGAGACTAAAGGATATCATAGCAAATAAATATTTAACTTAGTTTACTCCACCTCAAATCTACATTAACAGCAGTAACACATTATCTGCTATTACTGCATTGCTGGGTGTACCATGCCCATGGAAGGTTGATGGCAAAAAATCAGCTTCCATGTGAACTCATCATTTTTATCAGAAGTATCCTTAAAACTTAAAGATGACTCGAACACTTATTGGGCTGATACAGTTGGACTAAAATAAAATGCCCTCATTCAATTGTGTGACACTGTATCAAAGGGAATATGATGATAGAGTGTAGTCACATTGTCAGCAGGCAGCTTTCCTTACATCATCCAAAGATTTTCTTTTACTGATAAGCTTTTTCACAAGTCCACATAATCCACCTCAAGATAGTGGATGTCAAAATATCAAATGTACATTCATGAGGGAGAAAAATAAACCTCTTCTTCTCTTTTGATTCCGACTAATAGAAATGAAAAGATTCACCTAGCCAAAGGACTATGTCTGGATTTATCATCCTCAGCAGAGAATACAACTGATTTTGGGGATTTCTGTATGAACCATAGGTAACTGATTTTTATCCAGAAAATCAGGTTGGCAAAAATTGATTGAATGATTGATTGGTTGATTGATTGATTAATTGGTTGGTCGGTCAATCGAGCGATTGATAGATGGATTGTACATTGTGCACCAGAACTTTTAGGCCATTTACAGCCAAACAATAGGTTATATACATAAAAACATCGGTTGGCAAAGAAGACCAAATCAAGGTAAACAATGAACCAAAAGAAATCTTTCCAACGAACAAAGCATGAATTTCACTCCACCTATTTGCTGATGCTGGAGAGGGAGTGTTAAGGGTAAATTTCCAGAAGGAAGATTCACTTGCTGTTTTAAAAGGTTTAGATAACAACTGAAGGTCATGTGAGGTTTATGAATTAAATGATAAAACAGTAGGTGTACATGCAACACAAATAGAAATAAAAAAATTCCAAGTAAAAAGAGATATTTCAATTGTCATAGACCAATGTATCAAACTAGGATCTATCTACACTTAAAATATTCATTTTTTAATCTGATGAAAATAAATTGTGTAAACAATTATGGGTAATGACAGATATAAAGTTTGAAACCAAAAAGCTATGTCTTAAAAATTCTAAAATAAAATTTAATTTTGCCATAAAATTCCTAATTCAAAAGATGGATTTCTAACTTTTTATTGTAGGAATCATTCTTTATGTACTTTGCAAGGTCTGAGAGTAAAATTCACCGCAAAAGTCATGGAGGGGGGGAGGCTGCTATTAGTGACAATGCTTATCATCATGCTCCCAGTGCTACAGCTATCCCTCAATAAACTGCACACAACGGGATCCTAAAACATAAACTGTTCTATAAGTGATGGCACAAGTAACCAATGGAATTAAAAAGTCAAGAAGGGGATACCATCCACTGTGGACATAGAGAAAACCCAGTTGAGGTAATGGAGCTGTTAATTGGCTAAATATTCATTTCATAATTGCATTGGGAATAATTGCCAAATTACTTGGGAATAATTGCCTAATGAAGTTATTGGCTTATTTGGATAAATTACTTTTATTTTCAAGATACCCAACCTCTGAAATTTCATTAATAACATTTCCCCAAGATACTTTATCAAACAACGTTTGTATGTTGTCTTTGATTTTTTAAAATATTTTTAACAGATCTTTAACAATCTGAGTCATATCGCTACAATGTCTACAGTGTAATAGTTTAAATGTCAAGCACAAGGATATCATGCCACAGCCATGTGACATCATGCCCAATTCATTCACAATATCCTGACACCAGGCTGACCATTCCTAACACTAAATTCTTAATGCTAAGCGCCAAGCAAGGCATCTACAAGTACCATTTTTCTTAAGTCTTTGGTATGACTCAGCCAGCACCTGAACATGCAACCTCTGGTCCAAGGTGAAATCGCTCTAACAATTTATGCCACTAGAGCAGTCCATATGTATATGAAAACACTTGGTACTATATCAGTGCTTTTTGTTGTTGTTGTTAATTTCCAATCAAATAATATTCCTAATGTTAAAAAACTAGGGCATTTCATGAAACAATTGTCAAAATGGAAACTCTATTTTTTTTGTTCTATTATTAAAATATTGATGCCATAATTTCATTAGAAGAAACAGTGAAGCTTCTTCTCATCCTTGTGGAAATCTGAGTTCCAATTCAGGGATTTAAATTTGCTACAAACTCAGGAACTCGCCTTTCTATAATGAACTATACCTCTGACATATAACTGACAAACTATGAGATATGGTACTGATCATTCTATCCAAAGGGAGACTACTCCCTTATGAACTCTGTTTTCACACAAAAACAAAATTTCAGCCCTTTAATACTAAAACTAGCCAATGGATACTAATGTCTTTTTGTTTGTGAGGGCTGGATTTGTGAGATAGAAGATTGGGGAACATATCTGAAGAAAGTTTACCACAAATACTACATACCATACTGGTTTTGCCTTTCGTGAATTTTGCCACAGGATCCTCACCATCTAAATAAGTGTTTAAAAACCACTGAGGTCCTCCATTTTCCAGACTTGAAGCAGCCTCATCACTGAGTGTTGAAATCTCTTCCCATTGTGCAGAAACATCCCACCAATATGGCTTCTCATCTAAAGGTGATAGACAGAATACTTAAATATACATACACCTTTAAAAACAAACTTCAACCGTTACGGTTATCATTAGCTTGATGACAGACTAGAAGGTGTGAGAGACTTGCAGACATGAAAACATTTTGATAACCATAAATAATAAACAAATGTGACCTTAAGAGCATCAAACCTGTTGGGTTAATTTCCTAATTTTGAAAATTATAAACATGAAAAATGCACGTCTGTACAACTTATGTACTATTTTGGGTAGAAAGCATGTGAAAGGTGTAAGAGTTATGCACCAGAAACTAAAATTATTATGAATAAAACGACAGATGGGCTACATTACTTACTAGGGACAAAAAAGTTTTAAAAATGTCACGTCACCTTTCAGAAAGAAGCATGCCTCCATCGTCTTGTTTTTAGCATCCAGCAACTGTTTCACTGATAAATAAATGCTGAAAAATACAAACAAAACTATTTACAAAACAAGAATCCCTCGAAGGGACTGACACTCTAATTGACCAAAAAGAATTTTCTCTTGTTTCATTTTGATTATTGAGTGTTGAATCAGTCTCTGGCATTTTTGAACAAGAACAAGATTTTCAAGCTGACTAACATGATAGCAAAATTGCATGCAAGATCAACACTGGTTTCATTTAGAAGAAAAAAAACAGACAACAGCATATATTTTGGTGAAAACTATCTTTTCATGAACACCCTATGCAAATATACCATCCATTTGAAAGAAGTAGCAGTAACAGCATCTAAAAAATGCCAACAAGACAGCCATGTTGCATGCAAAATCAACACAATAATGGTTATTCTGAAGATATTTTGTGTGAAAACCCTTTGTCAGTATCACCATTCATTCAGATGGAGTAGTGATAACTAGATTTTCAAGATAGCTCTCATGGTGGTAATACTGGATGTAACATAGGCATCATTTTCATTTAGAACCAACAGTATAACACAAGTCTTTTTGGTAAAAATCCCATACTGATATGATCATCCATTCAGGTTTAGTAGTGATAACAATATGAGACTATGGCAGCCATCACAAGAAGTATTCCGGTGGAAACCCCATGTCAATATGATCACAGTGGTATTTATGGTTGATGTCAGGACCATTGAGAACCAACTTGACATCATAGGAAGTCTTCAGGTGAAAAGCTTTGTTCAACAGGATTCTCCAGTCAAAAGCAGCTGAGATATGATCTATAAATGGCTGCAAGGAACACCATATTGGATGTCTGATTAGCATTATTTTTTTTAAAGTTGAACAATAGATCATAAAAAGTCTTCATGTTAATATGCCCATCACTTCAAAATGAAAAAGTTTTCAAAGAATGGCCATCCTGGAAAACTGGGAGGAACAATTTTCATTTTGAACCAACTAGACCTTATGATGTGTGCATGCATGCATGCGTGCGTGCGTGCGTGTGTGTGTGTGTGTAAAGATTTATGGCAAAATCCTCAAAGTCATTTGGAAAGAGTTGCAATAAAAGATCTGTACTACCTGACAGCTGAGAGACAACAGAAAACACCATTCAACAAGCTATTCTGGTTTATTCAAGATACTGAATAAAAAGTGAAGAGATCAAACTGGTAAGTTTACTGGTTCATAAAATGTCTTCTTCACGATAATGTTCTATAATTTAAAAATGTTAAGTTCATCTATGTTTCTGCATTGAAATAATGTGATGCCATATAAATTTGTTATAACATCTTGAAAGTGCACTCACTTCATGTACAAATCACATGATGTGAAGACAGTCAATGAAAATGCATCTCCCACAGGAAGCATTAAGTGTGTGTGTGTGTGTGTGTGTGTGAGAGAGAGAGAGAGAGAGAGAGAGAGAGAGAGAGAGTCTCTGTGTGTGTGATACTTTAAACAAAATTTAGTCATATCGCTACAATGTCTGCAGTGTGACAGTTTATATTAATGTCTAGCACTGGGGCATTATGCCTCAGACATGTAACATGATGTCCCACCTAGTCACATTATCCTGACACCAAGCTGTCCAGTCACATTACCCTGACACCAAGCAGTCCAGTCACATTATCCTGACACCAAGCTGTCCAGTCACATTATCCTGACACCAAGCTGTCCAGTCACATTACAGTCCAGTCACATTATCCTGACACCAAGCTGTCCAGTCACATTATCCTGACACCAAGCTGTCCAGTCACATTATCCTGACACCAAGCTGTCCAGTCACATTATCCTGACACCATGCTGTACAGTCACATTATCCTGACACCATGCTGTCCAGTCACATTATCCTGACACCATGTTGTCCAGTCACATTATCCTGACACCATGCTGTCCAGTCACATTATCCTGACACCATGCTGTCCAGTCACATTATCCTGACACCATGCTGTCCAGTCACATTATCCTGACACCATGATGTCCAGTCACATTATCCTGACACCATGCTGTCCAGTCACATTATCCTGACACCATGCTGTCCAGTCACATTATCCTGACACCATGCTGTCCAGTCCTAACACTTACTTCTTAGTGCCGAATGCCAAGTGAGGCAGCTGTTAGTACCATTTTAAAAAGTCTTTGGCATGACTCAGCCAGGGATCAAACATGCAACCACCCATATACAAAGCAGACACACTAACCATATGGCCACCTGAGCAGCTTGAAACAAACATGAAGTAGTTATTTTCTAAAGAAAATTATAACTTTTTAAATCTGAAATGTTTTAAGATAATTAATGATGAACTATACTTACTTCACAACTGCTTTTGCAATGGTGGCTAAGGCTATCTTGGGGTTTTTTGTGATGTCACCAAAACCATTAATAATACTTTCCATACTCTTCCAAATCTGTGCTCCAGCCTGGGGAATAATTATGGTCACTGTCTCCATCAGGGTCTGTGTTGTCATGGAAACAATAATTTAATAGGACATTATATAACAATTACCATGTCTCCTCCATCCCATCTACCCCAAAAGTCACACACACTTACCACTCCAACACCCTAACAGATTGGATACAAACTCTAAATCCTGATTCATTTCAAGTAAAGATAGTAAAACCTATAAGAAAACTATCTCTGACTCCTCTACGTACATTCTCCATCTTTCCTAGTAATCATAGGGCTCCCTTGCTTTAGCATTTCTACAAATCCAACATATGTTTTACAGACTAATTTTTCAATACAATATATTTTATTTTGATCTGCTCACTGCTGCTTGTGTATTATGAGATTGAAACCAATTTTCAGCATAATTTAATTCTTTAGTGCTCAAGTTGGGAGTCCCTACATCCAACTATCTCTTACTGATCTTTGCTAACCTGCCACAGCTCCCAACACTGTCCATTGGTGCTTCCATGGTGGGGTGTGTCATTGGATTATCGTTGTATTTGTTTTATTACTTTCTGATAGAATTGTTTTCAAAGATGGTTTTTTTTCCCCCAATCAGATTTTTACATGTTATACTAATAACAAAGGCCATATCCAGTTAATACAGTTCTCATACAATTTTAAATAGGAAAGAAAATCAGAATACTTTTTTCATGCTGGGATGAGTCTAGCTCAATTCCACTAATCTGGGACCAACAAAGAATACACTCTTATGGGGGTATCAGCTTTGCATAGATTTACTTTAGATGGGATCAGCCCAGAATACACTCAAATACTGGGATCAGTCTAGCACAGTCTTACTTCAGCTGGGGGCCCCGAGTGGCCGAGTGGTCTAAAGCGCTGTCCATTACGGATATCTGCCATCTCACCTATGTCTGCATGGGTTCAAGTCTAAGTTTGGCTAATGTATTTATGTGAGAAAGCTTGCCAGTAGCTTCTCATGGGTTGGTGGTTCTTTCCGGGGGGTTTCCCGGGTTCTTCCTCCACCAATAATACTGGCTGCCATGTATAGCCCTATCGTGTGCTGAAAAATGGTGTTAAACCCTAAAAAGCAAACAAAACAAACAAACTTACTTCAGCTGGAATCAGCCTAGAATATACTGAAATGCTGATATCAGTCTAGCAGTCTACTTTAGCTGGAATCAGCCTAGAATATACTGAAATGTTGATATCAGTCTAGCACAGTCTACTTCAGCTGGAATCAGCCTAGAATACACTGAAATGCTGATATCAGTCTAGCACAGTCTACTTCTGATGGAATCAGCCTAGAATATACTGAAATGCTGATATCAGTCTAGCACAGTCTACTTCAGCTGGAATCAGCCTAGAATATGCTGTAATGCTGATATCAGTCTAGCACAGTCTACTTTAGCTGGAGTCAGCCTAGAATATACTGTAATTCTGAGGTTTAACCTATTCATTCGCAAATGTGATCAAGAATAACAAGGGATTCAATAGAATGACATGCATGGTGCTTGAAAAACCTAGTTCACAGACAGTTCATTATTGAGAATTAAATTCCAAAGTCTGTAATGAACTTAAAACTTGTGTTTTATCAAAGGATGAACAAAAAATTTCACTTTTACTTGCAATGAAATCACAGCATCAATATTTTACTAATAAAACAATAACAACTTCAAGTGTCAATGTTGTTTTCCTAAATAAATGGACATTGATTTTTTTTTTTACTAAAAAGAGTCTTGTTTTGCTGTCATTCAACAATTACACTAGACTATCCACATTTACATGGCAACCATATGCACATGCAAATGTCAGTGAATATGCAATGTTTTTGCTGGTGATGTAAACTTGAATCTCCTACAGTAATGATTTTTCAAAGAGTGGACATCTTGACAATAAAAGTAATTTATCCAGAAAAGCAAATAACTATGCAAGGCAAAACTATTTAGTGTATTTAATTTGGGAGTCATTATACAATTATACAATTTTGTTTATTTATTTCCAGTCATTATAACATTTATACAATTTTGTTTATTTATTTCCAGTCATTTTAAAATTTATAAAATTTAGTGTATTTATTTCCAGTCATTTTAAAATTTATAAAATTTAGTGTATTTATTTCCAAAGTCATTTTAAAATGTGTATTTAACCATTTAATATGCCTCCACCATAACTTCTCACTGTTTCTGTGCATCCCTTTCCTAATTTTCACAGGTCCTTCGGTTTGCTATGCTTCTGGACCTCTACAAGTTTTTGAGAGATCTATACATACAGGAAAACACTCTAAGACCAAAATATCAATAAATCAAAATCCTCTTGAAATTGAAATATTTTCCTGGCCATGAATTTTTGCTACATTTAAATAAAATTATTCATTAAACAAAACGCCTATACTTTGAAAACTAACAAAATCAAAGATTTCATTTTTACACTAAATTAAATATATAAAAGTTAAAATTACTCCATGCATGGTCAGGCAGTTACCAAATCCCAAATGCATGTGTGAGGTTAGATTGTGACCCCTGGTCTGGAAATAGCTTTGGCATGTGTGAAATGCAAGCATATGTACAAATTACAGATAGTGTAAACAATAGGCTATTTAATCAACAGTGTTTACATCAAGTGACACATTTCAAAGTAAATTGTTTGTAATGTTGTGCCAGAGGCAGGTCAAATCATAGGTGATTCATTTTATCTAACTATATTAGACAATATTATATGATTATCAAAATAGTTGTACTTAAAACATTACTTGTGCCTCATCTTTGACAAGGATATGCAAAATAGCAACATCATATCAATGCATGTAGCTTTACAAACATAAATGCATCAATAAACAAAATTAGTCTAAACAATACACAATAGTGTCAACAAAAACAAGATTGACATATCAGTAAAATATAAAATAGACATTAATCATTATGCAATGATATGTTTAAGAAGATATAACTATACTTTTACTTGGTCCTATTGGTTTTTAGTCTTGAGATGATTCATTTTAAACTAGATAAGAACAAAATGTCTCAAGTGACTTAATTTCAAGATCATTTTAATTTGCCTTATTTTTCAAGTAGGTTTTTCATTATTTATTTTTATCAGGATATGTACAGGCTTTTAATCTATTCCTGAAATACTTACATTGTAGAATGTCATGACATCTGTATGGATGTCATTGTAGAGAGTGGTGACCTTCACCACAAGGTTACGAAGAGGACGAACAAATTCTGGGAGTTCCTCTTCATCAATCTGTCCCAACTTCGTCATCACATCCAATGCTTTCTTCTTCACATTAATAACCTGTAATAGCACAGTAGAAAAAGGATTATCTTCCCCTGAATACCAGTAATTAACTCCTTAACTTAGCCATCATTTTCTTCTTCTTCTCAAGGTTTATATTCTAAATGTACGAGATGGTATAAAGGGGTTAATTAACCCACAATCCACCTAATGAATATACATTTAATAGTTCTTATTCTTGGCGTAAGCATGATATGCAAGAGGGTATTGTTGCCATGCACATTGCGAAACCATTCATAAATGTCATTTAAATCTTGGTACATATACAATTTTCTTTCCAACTGCTCCATTTTCCAACCGCCACTGAATAACCTCCTTATCAGTTACGTTTATACAAGTCTTTACAACATAAAACTTTGTTTTGGAGTATTTTTTACATAAAATTGATTGGCAATTCCCACCTCTGCACCTTACCCAATGTCAATGAGTAGAATAACAGACTTTCTTCTAAAATAATATGTCTCCATTTACCTGATGACATGTTAATTTTGGTAGTGATTTATTCAGATGTTCCTAACTGTATGTGATTCAATGATGCAGAAGAAACTTCTGTGGAGTGGACAAAATGCCTTCTTTGTAAAGGAAGTGTAAAAGGTGATGTCACTGATTTTTCGGTCTTTGTCTAGTATTCTGTTTCATTCAAGGTTAATTTCTCTGTGTGTGTTAATGTACAAAATCTAGTTTTAGCCTATGTTGACCCTGTTATGATCTTCAGAATTATATCTGGTTGTAATCATCAAAGAGAAGAAGTCGACGGATGTGTGAAGCCCAAAACTCTATCATAACATTGTTGACCTTATTTCCTGTAAACGTCAGCTTTTATAAACAATGATATATATATATATATATATATATATATATATATATATATATATATATATATATATATATATATATATATATATATATATATATATATATATATATATTTCATAATTGCACTTTCAATTAATAATGATGCCTACAATATGAAAATTCATGTGTCAAGGCCAGGCACATTTCACTAGCCATGGTATGCTAACCCTGTCTACACGTTGGCGGATTGATCAGATATTTCAGTGGTTTATCCAAGCAACATTGGTTGATTGTCATGAGTTGTCTCCCTTAGTACATGACATGCCACTTATTTTGGAAAACAGATCAGCATGTAGTTACAGATCTTGATGCTACATTGGTCCCTGTAAAATCATGTACAAACTACAAAGTTTTTAAAAGTTGTAAAAAAAGGAAATTAAAACAAATTTTTAAAAAAGCAAGTGTGAACGAAAAGAACTTACAACATATGAGACTCTGAAGTTGTAAAACAAATTAATTAAAAACAAATTTTAAATAAAAGCAAATATGAATGAAAAAAAAAACACAACAGATGATGGAGGGGGCCGAGAGTGGCAGAGTGGTCTAAAACGCTGTCCATTACGGACCACTGCCATCTCACCTCTGTCTGTGTGTGTTCGAGTCCAAGATTCGGCAAATGTAGTTATGTGAGAAAGCTTGCCAGTAGCTTCTCGTGGGTTGGTGGTTCTTTCCGGGGTTTGTCCGGTTTCTTCCTCCACCATTAATACTGGCCACCATGTATAGCCTATCTTGTGCTGAAAAATGGCGTCAAACCATAAAAAACAAACAAACAGTTGATGGAAATATCAAAGGACCATGTAGTAAGATGAGCTAAATAAAGAATAGCAAACCTTTGAAGGCAGTTCCTCCAAAGCCTGAACAAAAGCAATAATCATATCTTTGATGGAGATATCACCATTGATTACACTGCGGAAAAGGTCCACCCCTGTTTCTATTGCCTTGATCACATCCTGGATAATCTTTCCAAACCGTTTGGCTATCTCAATGATTTTAGATGGAGAAAATTCCTATAAAAAAATTTTAAAATCTGAATTTTTGTGAAATGCAAACATTCTTAAAAAAGTACCACTTGCTTTATGAAATGAACCTTCCAGGGTGTTGAGATGATGAACATTGTTTAATTCATTGATGGATTGAGTTAATATTTTCATATTTCATAATATAGTTCAATTAGGGCTGTTGCAATGTCTGCAACTTGTAGGTTAAATTGCAACTTTCTTTGCTGAGAAAAATGTAAAAGACATGCCTAAACATTGTGATGCATCATAAAATGTGCACAAGAGAAACAATATTGGATGCAAGTTTGTAAAAATCGTATCTGAATGAAGCAATAAGATCCCTGACTTTATCACTCAAATTGCAAGATTTTATTATTAAAGCTATTCAGCAAGCATCTCATTGATTAAGAATATTTCACTGCACTGAAGGTGGATTTAAACCATATATGTAGTGGGGAAGGCAGGTAAAACTAATTTCAATTATTTAACTCTTTCAGCCCTAAGAAACTTATCAGTAACACTGTTACTGTGCCCCAGCCACACTAAGCTGTGACTAGCTGCTTGTGCCCCAGAGTGTTTTACCTGTTTGGAAAATTTGGAAGAAATCATGCACATGCCTTCACATTTACTTTAATTTCTCTTCTTGTATCCAATATTAATCCATGAAAATTTCACCAATTAATCCAAATTAATTTGTCTACACAGTGATGTATTTTTCTTTCTATTTTTCCAAGTCTTTCACAATTTATTCATACATTTTTTTTACAAAATTATGTGCAACATTGTTAGGAATATCACATCATCAGCACTTAATTCCATTAAAAGAAACCAGGAAAATTTAATATGTGATATGGTCTGAAACAATTCGTACATACATTACTTGGCAATGTTCACATCCAGTTTTTGATTAAGATAGAACTTTGTTCAATAAACACATTTTGCAGGTTGGATACTACGTTTGTTTGGTGATAACAATATGCATTTTTAGGCATATCGATTGGTTTCATTTGTGATGTCCGCGTACAGTTTCTCCGGAAATAATAATAAGTGAAAAAAGATGGATTTCTCTTTTTTTGTTGGCTATTTGTCATTGTATGTTGTTGGATAGACAGAAGACAATCGCTCCAATCTGCTAGATCGGCAGAAATTCTTTCATTTTCGCTATCAGCATCCACTTTTTCTGACTATTCAATCTCAAGAATCTACAATGTCCCATTCGAAATATCACAAATTATCCAACTGTCAAACATATCTCTCCTCTAATTACTCAATATTTTTTAGATCAAACCTGAGAAACTCCTCATTCTCGCCCTCACCGCCATCAAAAACCACTTGTGCTTCCGCCATCATTTTACGATTTTTTACATGTATTGAAACAGATCCCAAGTAGTAATCCTTGGTTTCCGAACATTTAAAGTTTGCCCAAACAAATGTAAATTCATTTTTGATTGGCTACAAGTTGGTCTGATGCTAGGAAAAGCCCCATTTATAACCAATCAGATACTTTCTCTCAACCATACATTCGGACTGTGGAGCAGCGGTACTGGCCATTGAATACAGTCGAAAAACTTCATGAAAAGACGTTATCGGCCATTGAATGCAGCAACTGGATTATGCGTAAAGGCAGCATCAGGGCCGAATGAGTTAATATATAAATATCACTAACGCCTGAGCTTGCTTAGATAGAAAACCTCAAGAACTCTAGAACATGAAGAACAAAGACCTTGTCTAACTCCCATATTATAGGCCCGCAGGGTTGAAAAGGGATCTAGCACTATTGACAAATAAGTCTTACATAACAAAATTTTCATTTCACCCCCCTCCCCTTAAAAAAAACTTCATTTTAAAAGCAAGAACGTAAAGATGTCACAATTACCTTGCTGAATGCCAGTTTGGACGTGGTCTCAAGATGTAAAGAAACTGGTATAAACCAATTAACTTACCCTT
Source organism: Unio pictorum (assembly GCA_030141615.1). Lineage (NCBI taxonomy): Eukaryota > Metazoa > Mollusca > Bivalvia > Unionida > Unionidae > Unio > Unio pictorum. Next base: position 9,363,351 of record JARLTB010000166.1, on the reverse strand, counting down.
ACAGTATGAGTGTTCCTAATGCAATCTGACAGTTGGGACACTTTCTGAGCCATTATTATAGAGTCTGAAAACAAAATGCCTTTGCTCTGGTGCACTAGAGATTGAAGGTAAAAGAAGGAGAATGAGTGAGAAAATGTAGCTCTCCTAACATCTCCATTGAAAACGATTAAGACAACCTCATGAAGTGGGCTGAGGCTCGACTTTAGGAGTTTGAACTCTCAAAAAGGATCCCTTTCAGTGAAAACTGATAAGCTCTTGAATGATCAGGGTAAAACACCTGGAAATAGTGAATACTGAAATATCAACAGAACTCTTATTAGGAAGGAATAAACACTTCTGATCCTTTCTTCGTAAATTTGAACCAGCCAAATTGATCCAAACACCTGGAAATAGTGAATACTGAAATATCAACAGAACTCTTATTAGGCAGGAAGAAACACTTCTGATCCTTTCTTCTCAAATATGAACCAACCAAATAGATCCAAACACCTGTGACATCTGAGACTGAAAGTAAAACAAGAGGAATGTATCATGTGTGTGACAAAATGTTGCTCTCCTAACAAAAAAAAATTCCTCCAATGAAGAATGATTAAAATAGCCTCAGGAAATGGATAGAGGCCTGACTTCATCGTGTTAGCTCTCATAAAGAAAGGATCCCTCCCTGTGAGAATTGATAAGTTCTCTAATAGTCATGGTAATCCTACTGGAAACCGTGGATCTTGAAATACCAACAAAACTCACAAGAGGAAGGAAGAAACACTTCTGCTCCTTTCTTTGTTTGTTTGTTTGATTAGGATTTTTAACGTAGCTTTAACAATTTTTCAGTCATATCGCTACGATGTCTGCAGTGAGGCAGTTTATAGTGATGTCGAGCACTGAGACATCATGCCGCAGACATGTAGCATGATGTCTCACCCAGTCACATTATCCTGACACCAGGCCGACCAGTCCTAACACTAACCTCTTAATGCTGAGCGTCAAGCGAGGCAGCTGTTAGTACCATTTTTGTAAGTCTTTGGTATGACTCGGCCGGGGATCAAACCAACGACCTCCCGCTTCCGGGGCGGACGCTCTAACCACTAGGCCACCGGAGCAGTTATGCTCCTTTCTTCTCAAGTTTAAACTGACAAAATAGATCCAAGTCCCTAACTGGGCAACTAAGTGCATCTTGATCATCGCCTGCAAAGATTAACTGAATCTGAGATCCTGATAAAGAGTGGAACTACCAAAGAATGCTGGCTCTTTGCCTGGAACCAAGGTTCATTAAGGAATGAAACTGATTCATAATTAAACTTGAACCATGATAAACAACCTTTTCTACAGACAAGGCACAATGCTCATTCCATCTCCACACAGATGCCAAAGATTACTAAAAGACAGTATTAAGGGAAAAGATCTCAAAAGAAGCTTTACTCCATAGTTCAAACAGTGCATATGGAATGTAAGTGGATTATGTCTTAGCCATCCAGGCAATGCAACTTGCAACTTGTCTCAAAAAATGATCTCTGCATACTGATTGTTTGTGTGAAGGTGGAGGAAATGTGAGCTACCATGAAGAAGATGTGCTGTGACAGAAGGTCTTTTGTCTATAGTAATCACCTGGATTCATCTACCAACAAGGTAAGGATATTGGTGACCAACAATAGTTGGAGCCACAGAATAGCTACCAGTATGCAAGGCAATTGCCTTAAACCTCGTGGCAATCCAGTGCCCCATAACCTTAACAGAATCCTTACAATGGTATTAAATTGAATACCTCACCGTATACCAATAGAGTGACAAATCGTGCAGGAGGGACTGGCTGTGGATATTGCACATCAACCAGTCACTAACATATGGGAGGATAAGGATCTGCAGTAATTTCACCCTAATAAAAGCTGTGATAGGGCCAACAGCAGAGTTCAAACTAAACAAAAAACCTGCTCCAGATAAACCTGGGGGTATTTCTGCTGGAGAAGAAATACAGGTATGTGAAGGTTTACATTCTGAAGATCAACGGAGACAACCCTGATTCTGAGCCTTATCACATCCCTGACTGAAGTAGTACTCTCCATCCTGAACTACTCTTCCCACAGGAATGTGCTTAATGCGGACAAATTTGATTATAAGCTGAAATTTTCTGCCTTTCTCGAAACTCCATGAAAATTATGGAACACACAGACAGAAACAGGTCTTTACCTGCCTGGTCTAAGGCACCCTTCTGCAAAAGGGTGTGTACCTCTTCTCTAGACTGAATCAGCCTTGACAGGTGAAACAGGATGGGTATCCATGAGGGAAGGATGTTGTCAGTAAGGTACAAATGACCCACTCATCTTCCATGATACCCAACCAGACCCCTAAAAGTGCAAACCAAATACTGATAGGGATGCTTATATTAGAATAAGTGGCAGGAGAGGGGATGCATCCAATCCAAAGGGTCTCTGCACCTTCAGCTGTGAATGGGAGAAGAGTCCACAAACTTTCTCCATTTACCTTTTTAGCCACCTCATTTAGCAAGTGGAAAATGAGAGGAAGGTTTGAAAGACATGGGAGAAGGACCCAAAGGGGCAGTCTGGTCTGCCTCAACAATCAAGGAGAATTAATAGACCACCTGTTATATTGCCTGGCAAACTCCTGGAAAACATTTGAGAAAGGTCTCCAACCATTAAGGAACATGGAAGAAAAAGCAAATCCAGGTGTGATACTTCCCTGGACAGTACCTCCAAATTGAAGAGGATTCTCTTGTCCTCCAAGACCGATGACTTTTAACACAAGTTCTGAGGAAGAAAGGCAGTTAGCCTCTCAACCAATTTCACATAAAACTTATTAGTATCCACCAAGTCAAAAAGGTCATAGTTAAACTATGCTTTCTCAAGACCTTCAGAAAGTAGTATTTCCATCTTAACAAATAAAAAAATAAAAATAGGCTTTTCTCATCCCTCAGCTCCTCATGGGGAGTCAAACCTCCCATCCTTCCAAAGAGAAGTGGAATAGCCCCATCCTCTTTGCTTACCTCCACTTGAGCAGCCAAAAGACATGCTGCATTATCCAATTCCATAGTCTCCTGGAATTGAGGAGAAAAATCCCCCACCCTCTTGGGATCAAAAACACAAAGAAGGAAATTTCTTCCTCCACTTCTAAGAAAATTCCCCAAAATTTGTCAAAAACAACAACAGAGAGTTTGTTTGTGCCTACATTTACCCACACTCAGACATTTAACTTTGAAATGAACAATATCAAATATTCAAATTCAGAATATACAGTACCAAAGAAAGTACTTATTTAAAAATTCTAATGCAACTATTATATTAATGTACTACCAAATATTATGTTACAAAAGTTTTAAAAAATACAAAAGGTTAGCAGTACTTAATCTATACAATTATTTATTAAATGTACTGATAAAGAAAGTATTTGAAAATGTACTGATAGAGAAAGTATTTGAGGCTGAAGTATTTCACTATGTCTGCACCAGAAGTCTTTGGGTCATCAGCAAATATAACTTTAGAGTGTGTATCAAAGAAATTCTTAACAAGTTCTCACCTGCAGTATGTTAAGGTTATAGTCAACTTCACCGCCCAGACAAAGACGAGCTTGGAAAAAGTCAAGATTTATACCAAGGATCCCCAAATGGACCCTGGCATATGCCTCATCATGGACGTCAATCTTCATGTGTCCCTCAAGAGGTGCTATGAAACAAACACATCAATATCCAAAATTGAATGATTTTCTATAGCAAAATGTATCTGAATGTAAACAAACCTGAAAGTTTAAAATTTTCTTATTTGTAAGCAAAGTTATTCTTTGATCATTCCACATGATTTTTGTACATACTATAGAAAAAGAACTCCAGAAACAAGACATATGTGTCAAGTATATTTGAGGTTAGGTATGGGCTGATAAAAATACTCCATAATCAGATGGAAAATGTAAGATGGGAGATAAGACTTGTCTCCATTGATTAGAAGACCCTAATTGACTCCTGCTGTGACCAAAAAATTACAGAGTGCACATTTGGTATATAGTTCCTTGAAATCCAAACCAAAGGAACTTGGATATGGCCATGTTTGTATGGCCATATAAGTATGAATCAATTAGCTCTCAACTTAATAGAAAATCATCTCTTTTAATGGAAAGTATGACAGACCTAATCATTTTAATATATTAACTTGATAAAATTACCGAAAATCCCTATATTCAGTAGAAAATTCAGTAAATGACATCTTTCACAGCAAGAACCAATATTTGTTAACTCAATTTTGATTAGCTGACCTTTACCGCCTATCATTGACAAATTAGATCATTGTAACATTAACATGGAAGGAGAATCTTTCTAACACAGCATACAATTGGTAAGTAACTTATCTGATATGGCTGATAGCAGTGCTTGTTTACAAGCAGATTTATCAGTCATTGTGGAAGCAAGGCACATGTATGCATTGGATATACACATTAGATGAAGTGAAGGGTTCAGACCCTGAATTTTCTTTTCTCAAAAAAATTAAAATCTAACTGGTTGAAATTATTTTTATCTCAAACACATTTCAAACTGGGAATTGACTCTATTCAAACTTTGCAGTAATCCTAATGATCTACAGACCCTCATCATCTGGCACATACTGAATACTTTAATACAGTCAAACCTGTCCTGAGAGACCACCTGACCTGAAAAATACTTTAATAAAACTAATTCATGACAACATAAGCATTCATGAATTCTATTTAAAATTGCTCCATATGTCAAATATTCAGATTCACTATTATATTTTGGCAGAAGAGGTGGTCTTTCAAGATAGGTTCTACTCTAAAACTAATTCATGGCAACATAAGCATTAAAATTACACAACTCTGTATGACAAATATTCAGATTCACTTGGGTAGAAATTCAACTCTGTGCAATATAAAACTGTTTAGCAGAATCTCAGTAGCTAAAGTAAACCTGAGATGTGTTAATAATTCTGCAGAAAAATGATGTACAATGAAACCCTGATCATCAATAAAACCCTGATTGTCAATAAAACCCTGATCATCAATAAAACCTTGATCGTTAATAAAACCCTGATCATCAATAAAACCCTGATCATCAATAAAACACTGATCGTCAATAAAACCCTCATTGTCAATAAAACCTTGATCATCAATAAAACACTGATCATCAATAAAACCCTGATCATCAATAAAACACTGATCGTCAATAAAACACTGATCATCAATAAAACACTGATCGTCAATAAAACCCTGATCATCAATAAAACCCTGATCATCAATAAAACACTGATCGTCAATAAAACCTTGATCGTCAATAAAACACTGGTCATCAATAAAACCTTGATCGTCAATACAATACAACACTAATCATCAATAAAACCCTGATCATCAATACAATTCAACACTGATCATCAATAAAACCCTGATCATCAATAAAACCCTGATCATCAATAAAGCACTGATCATCAATGATAATGTTATAATCCTTACAAATGTCTAGATCCAGTAGATTTTTCATGATCACTCCAAATGAGGCCCCTATTGCAGATGTGCCTATTTCCTTTCTCCAATCAACACTAGGAGACTGCAAAACAAATTTCAATTTCAGGTCGAAAAAGCCTCGCTTTTGACGATGATGTACAGCTATGTCAGTAGTATTCGACTCAGTCCCTTGATTCAGGTTCAAAGGTATACTGAAAGAGACAAAAGAGCCATTACAAATATCTTACATAATGATAAGATGACCCCATTTAAATATTTTAAACAATAAGGTAACTGCATGCATGTTAAGTTCTCAATTAAAGAATTGCACCAGCAAAACACTTTAAATGTTGATGACAACCCCATCAAAGTGACTAATATGTTCTGGGAAAGGAGCCTGGCACAATTTATTCAAATGTTTTCATCAATCAATGCTGGAATAAATATTATATCCACTATATTATTTGAAAGAAATAATTATCTTGAGATAAAATGATCTTGGCTCAAAACAAACTTACAGCCCGTCCCTCTAATTAAATGGACAGTAAATTAAAGTGGAACAAACTTTCTCTATGCATATTAATTGTTGTACAAGCTGAAATCTAACAAGTGAAAGTAAAATGAGATCATTAAGCCAACACTAGAGATGACATCCTATGAAAGACATTGTGCTGTTATTAGAGAGCTTGTTGATTCAAATGGGAAAGTGTTGAGACTGAAGCCTACAATTTACTATTACACTGATATTATAGGCAAGGAAACTTTGAGTGGAATGCCATCATCCTGGCAAGATATTTATCAGACAGGGGCAATCAACATAACACACTTATTCAGCAAATGGGAAAATATATAGTGAACTTGAGAAATTACATCAAATTTGAACAGAAAGCAACTGCTTTCCTGAAAATCCAAGAATGAATCAAAGTCTTACAAAGGAATACATGCAATTAACACATTAAAAACACTAGCAAGTAAATAAAATGTGACATTGTTTTACCTGCACTTTTCCAAAAATTGGATTTTACCGAAATATCTTCCACAACATTACACTTGGCCAACACACTGGCATACATCTCACACATGTGATTAAGGCATCATAAATATAATTTTGTCTCAAATAAAAATTTTTATATTTTTAATTTTATATGAGACAAAACAAACTGTTTTTTTATAAAAAGGAATAATATATCTTTTAATTATATTGTCATGAATAAAGATAACATGCTTTTAATATTATTAAATTTATAATTTTGTATATTTTTTACTGATGGCAGTCACCAAATTACCACTACTGTAAAAGAAAAGTACCATAGTACGCACCACCAGAAGAAAACAAACAAATGAATCAATGCATCACACATTTGTAAAACTTACAGCATGAAATATTCATCATGGAAATTTCTACCCATTATAAACTGTACTCATTCATATCATCGAGTCAGGGTCAGCCTGCTGACCAGTATGCTGATTTCTATGGAGGACACTGACTTTGCAAACTGGCCTCCTTTAGTAAATACTACTTCCCCCCCCCCCATAGATCACAATTTTAACTTTTAGGGCAATACCAGTAATTGTAATTTGTAGAGCAATGTTTCCTCCCTCATTTTACTGCTGATGTAAGAATAATTGTTCATGGTATTGATTTACAGCAGGCATATGCAACCTATGGCCAGTAGGCCAGATGGTATTGATTTACAGCAGGCATGTGCAACCTATGGCCAGTAGGCCAGATGGTATTGATTTACAGCAGGCATGTGCAACCTATGGCCAGTAGGCCAGATGGTATTGATTTACAGCAGGCATGTGCAACCTATGGACAGTAGGCCAGATGGTATTGATTTACAGCAAGCATGTGCAACCTATGGCCAGTAGGCCAGATGGTATTGATTTACAGCAGGCATGTGCAACCTATGGCCAGTAGGCCAGATGGTATTGATTTACAGCAGGCATGTGCAACCTATGGCCAGTAGGCCAGATGGTATTGATTTACAGCAGGCATGTGCAACCTATGGCCAGTAGGTCAGATGGCATTGATTTACAGCAGGCATGTGCAACCTATGGCCAGTAGGCCAGATCCAGATCACAAGCTGATTTTATCTTTACATCAAAGGATGTGACTTAAAAGATTTCTTATCTGGTCCATGACCAAAAGAAAGTTGCACATACCTGATTTAAAGGAAAATGTTTATTCTTTAGAATTCATAAAATATAATCATCCCCACCAGTCATATCTCCCAGACATACAATCTGTCAATCTTTGATGATCTGTGATAATGAAATTAGCCTTGGGAAGGGCCTAAAACTCCAAAATGGTTTCTAATCATACATGTTCTGAATCATAGAAACAAATACCCTTTCTTCATTCCACCCTCCACATCCCCCAGACTGGTATTATGTCTGCCTTTGCTAATTTTTCACAATGGTACTGGCTGGGTTGCATCCAGATTTTTAACAATTTGGACCATATGCATCCTTACCTTAAGAAAGGAGAATAAGTAGTAAGAGGAGGGAATGCAGAGTATCTGACCTCTACCTTGTGTATCCTTCTGGAGATGAGTGATTGGATTCCCCATATTAAATATAACCCATTCTCCTAATAACACAAGCAACACAACCTGGAATAATTAGATCTGGGACTCATACTGGGTTGAGAAGATGAAGTTGAAATCTTCTCACCTACAAATTGTTTGTTGGCAAATCCAGATTGCTTGAAACTTGAAAGCAGTCAGCTACAAGAGGCAACTCTGAACTGGTGAGACATTCAAGTACAATAAGAATACAACCCACCATAGCCACAAAGAATGGGATGCTGCCCAGAACAGGGAGATGATGCTGCCCAGAACAGGGAGATCATGCAATCCAGTCTGAGTGAGAGCCCAGGGCTGATATTGTGCTTGAAGGTATGAATGGTGAATTGATAATTGTGTGACAGTAAGCCAAACAGGGAAACTATCAATAGATAATGTGGATAGTATGTGCCAGTCAGATCAAGACTGATGGCATACTCGCCCTGTCGGAAAAGCAGAATGACCTTGCCATACTCATCTTGAGTAGAGTGAGAAGATTCCAGTCAATGATATGCCTCCATCAACTGTTTACATTCTGAAAAGCAACAGTCCTGAATAAAACACTGAGGAATGTGACTTCACCATAAAGCTCCAACACCTTTAATGAGCAACTGTATCCTCTGTGGTATCCATCTCCTGATCTGACAGTGTATTCATGTAGAGTATACATCAGGACTGTTGATGAAAGAAACCCGAATCTCCTCCAACTGATCTAGATCAGCCTCCCCCCCCACCTTTCTGAGCAAACAGGGAGGTCCAAAGAACTCAAACTGGTTTCATACTGCCACTGCAATATTGCATCAAAGGGATCAATGAGGGTGCAAATTAGTGACTAACTAGCTAGTGACTAACTAGCTAATAGTATAATGTATCTAACTTGGCAGCCCAGACTGCCACTGACTACATATAATAGACAGTGTATATCAAAACAATTGTAAACAAAAGATAACAAAGAATGAGCAGACTTCCATGCTTTGAAATTGCATATAGACCCTTTTTAAAAAATATTCTGTGAAAAAGACACAAACTAAAGCAGAAACTAGTAATGGGTTGAAATTACCAGGTCACACAAATACTGCCCAACTAACAGGCCTGTCAACATGTCATATCATAAACATATGGTCCTATATTAAACAGCATAATATCATGAAAATTCATCTTTAAAATATTACCCTCACACTAAACCTCCCTAAACAGGTACTCCACCTACCTCTGCTCGTTGGTAATAATAACATATGCCCTGGGGTGGGACTGATATTGAAGCATGGCATCATATCGGACATACTCATCTTCATCATCGGCTGCTGTATTAAGAAGAAAGTCTGCAACCTGTTGGTTGAACAAAAATGTTCAGCATAATTTCAAGAAAAGTTAACAGAAGCAAGAAAACCAATATCATAAGTGTCGTATTATTATTCATAAATGACATTTATGCAAATTTACTGTCCCAGAAAAAATGTATATCTCTTAAAGTTTTGTAAAGGAATCACTTTTCTTCCTAAAATAACCATGACCATTGACCTTGCTGTCTGGCATGTGTATGAGATGTGGTGTTTTACTGTATCAAGAAATCATGTAATATTTTAGCAGCATGAAATCATAACTTTCAATTACGTGAAAAAATATTCCTTTTTTGAAGAAAATATATTTTATGACAACTTAAGGCCAGTTTAATGACCTACCTCTGGGTGATGATAGTCACGCAAGGCATGTATGGCTGCACGTTTTATCCAAGGAGAGTTAGTGGTGTTGATATGGGACACAATGTATTCCATAGAACTATGATGAGCTGCATTGCCCAGGGCTCCAATTAATGTAACTTTGTCAAGAACATAGGCTTCTCTTTCTTCGGGTGTCATTGCATCGCGTTTACGTCGATACTCCCATGGATCTGTAGATCATGTGATTAAAAATTAGTTATGTAACAAGGACATTCCAATGGATACTTAACACACATACAAGAGCTTGGCTGTATTCGTAACATTTGTGTCAATGGTATAAAGACAAACCTCTCACCTTAATATAAAAAGAATATAGATGTGCATACAAGTTCTAATTCTTTTGACCCCACACAAGTTCACTCAATTTCACAGACATCCAAACATATACATGTATAATTAAAAAGCAAACAAAAGCACTTTCTAAATGTTTTATATTCAAGTACAAACTTACAATACTTTCCAAACAGATGAATCAAGACAAATATTGCCATGTTTTATGTAATTCTGTTTGAACTAATTTAAATATAGTTTTTATGTCATGAATATTCATACAAATTCCTCTCTTCACTAATATGAAGACCATACTTATCATAAATTTCAAAATATTTTTATCTATTGAATATTCATAAAAGATCGTCTCTTTATTACCATGAAGTTCAAGCATATCAAGAACTAATTAAATATATTTTTATCTCATGAATATTCATAGTCAGTATCCTCTCATTACTACCATGAAAGCCATGCATATCATAAACTAATTGAAATACATTTCATATCTCATGAATATTCATACAATATCCTCTCTTTACTACCATGAAGGACAAACATATGAACTAATTAAATATATTTTATATCTCATGAATATTCATATAAGATCCTCTCTTTACTACCAAGAAGGCCAAGCATATCATAAACTAATTTAAATACATTTTATATCTCATAAATATTCATACAAGATCCTCTCTTTACTACCATGTGGGCTAAGCATATGAATTAAATATATTTTATATCTCATGAATATTCATACAAGATTCTCTCATTACTACCATGAAGGCCAAGCATATCAAGAACTAATTTAAATATATTATATCTGATGGATATTCATAAAAAATGCTCACTTTATTACCATAAAAGCCATGTATACCATAAACTAATTTAAATACATTTCATATTTCATGAATATTCATACAAGATCCTCTTTTTACTACCATGAAGGCCAAGCATATCATAAACTAATTTAAATATATATTATATTCCATGAATATTCATACGAGATTCTCTCATTACTAACAGGAAAGCCAAGCATATCATAAACTAATTTAAATATATTTTCATCTCATAAATATTCATAAAAGACCGTCTCTTTATTACCATGAAGGCCAAGCATATCATGGAACTTCTGAATGGCAGCCTGAGCACGCTCCTTATGTCCTTCCTTCTCCATCACGCTTATCACTGCACCATATGTCAACACAGCTCTCTGATATGTGTCCGCCTTGAACATGGATGCAGAAAATTTGTCCCTGTCAAAACACATATCCTCCAACATCTTCAACAGTGACTGAAATACAGCAAAATGTACATTATATGAAAGATGTTTATCTATGACCATAAAATATTTGTATACGAGTGATTTTGGTACATGTTAAAAGATAAAAGAGTTTTATATGAGCGATCCTGTTACATGTTAAAAGATAAAAGAGTTTTATATGAGCGATCCTGTTACATGTTAAAAGATAAGAGTTTTATTGGAGTGATTGTGGTACATGTTAAAAGATAAAAGAGTTTTATATGAGTGATCCTGTTACATGTTAAAAGATAAAGGAGTGTTATATGAGCGATCCTGTTACATGTTAAAAGATAAAAGAGTTTTATTGGAGTGATCCTGGTACATGTTAAAAGATAAAAGAGTTTTATATGAGTGATATTGGTACATGTTAAAAGCAGTTCAGGACAAAACCAGTTTGATATCAAATCACAACAATGAGAACTCAACAATGACTTACAATGAATATTTTCAATATTTGCTGGTTCCAAAAGTTGTTTTCTAAAGTTTGTGTCAAATATACTTGGAAAATGTTAAGGAGAATATGTATATTGAGAAAAATGAGGACTCGTGAAATTACAGAGTATGGATGGAAATGCAGGAAGTAGAACCTCCATGATAAACAAAAGAAATAAAGTCTACAATCCTACCACAATCGATATTTGCGAAGACTCAATCCCAATTCCCCTTAATCAGTGACCTTTTCATCTATTATTTGGAATGTTAAATAAATTTTGTGAACCCCCATATAAGGCAAGGCAACTTTTATGATGCAAATTGACAAGATAGTTATTCAAAATATTTGCAAAAGTTAGTTTTATAACACTTCTTGGCAGGTGAAAGTTAAAAACAAATGAATCTCACCTCAGTGGGAAGTTTCTCCATGCCAATAACCTGTATCAGTAGTCGCTGTACCATTTTGTGATCAGGCATTCGCTGTAGTATAATGTACTGAATAAGTAGTTCCTGGGCATGCTCAGTCCCCAAAACTCCAAAGGCATCAATCATATTAGTACGGTCCTTCTGGCTTCTAGCTATGCTAAAAAAAAAAAATTTTAATAAAAAAAGAACAAAGTTAATATTTTTCTTTAACCAGTCTACCAACTTTGATGTCATATGCATACATTGTATCTGCCAACTACACAAACCAAATTGGCATCAGTTTCATTTTCCAAAGTATGTACCTCATACAGCTCTCCCTTACTATAAATTATTTTGCTCTAACTAGTGTGTGTGTGAGAGATTTGGAATTTTAATGTAGCTTTAACAATTTTTCAGTCATATCACTGATATGTCTGCAGACTGGTAGTTTATAGTGATGCCTTGCACTGAGGCAAATTGCTGCAAATACGTAGCATCATGTCCCATCCAGTCACATTATCCTGACAACAGGCCAACCAGTCTAAACACCAACCTCTTCATGCTGAGTGAGGCAGCTGTTAGCAACATTTTAACAAGTCTTTGGTATGACTCGGCTGGGTATCAAACTCATGACCTCCCACATCAGAGGTGGACACTCAAACCAATAGGCTAACAGAGTGGTCTGATTCCGAGCATAATGCAGTAACCCATCGGTCCTCATAAACAAAATTATAATTTAAAAAGTTTTAAGTTAAAAACAGTACTTTCAACATCTATCAGGCTTAGCTAAATATTTACATCAGAACAACAGCATTTGATCTGAACATTACCAGAAGACGTTTTTACACTGTCATTGTTTAATTAGCCATTATTGTATTCAGGAAATGTATGACAGTAAATTTATAGTAAATTATGTTTCTCCCAAAATGCTTACCTGAAACCAACCCTCCCAAAAACAAAATCTGTCTTTATGTCTATAAAAGGACAATAGCTCTGGTCCATTAAATTCATTTGCCACGTACAGGTGGAACATTGTGTTATGGGATGTTTGCATTGTGAGGATGATGGGAGGGTATTAAAATAATAACTGAGTAAATATTGTAAATTAAAAATAATTTATAATAAAATCAACTTTCTCATTTGAATACAATCCACTATCACATTAACATTAAAAGAATGGTAATAGGTGGAGGCAAAGCTGAGTATCTAACCTATACTACACGTAACATCTGAGGGAAGAATAAGCTGAGTATCTAACCTATACTACACGTAACATCTGAGGGAAGAATAAGCTGTGTATCTAACCTATACTACACGTAACATCTGAGGGAAGAATAAGCTGTGTATCTAACCTATACTACACGTAACATCTGAGGGAAGAATAAGCTGTGTATCTAACCTATACTACACGTAACATCTGAGGGAAGAATAAGCTGTGTATCTAACCTATACTACACGTAACATCTGAGGGAAGAATAAGCTGTGTATCTAACCTATACTACACGTAACATCTGAGGGAAGAATAAGCTGTGTATCTAACCTATACTACACGTAACATCTGAGGGAAGAATAAGCTGTGTATCTAACCTATACTACACGTAACATCTGAGGCAAGCAGCACAAATGGAGATGACATGGCTTACATCTGGGAAGAAGAAAAGATAAGACTTTTTTTAAAACATAAAATACCCAATTGAATTAAGCAAAGAATGTTGGGTGCTCGTCCATCTTGAGGTTGAGCTGGTGTCAACTGGGTCTGGAATCTGCTTATGCAACTGAGTCTACCAGATCCATAGTTTGTATCCATGGTGCCCAGTCTCAGAAATAAAACTCAAATGTTGAATGCATGCCAACCAATGGCCCTGAAGATATCTTTGATAGCAATGTGATAGTCAAGGCAAAGCTCTCATAACTTACTCTTATCTCATGAGCAGAGATCTTCATGTGGCCAACTCAATTCTAATGTTATGTCCAAGTATCCCATGTATATTAACCACTTCAACCTTGATGAGAGGGCTTGTATCCTCTTTCCCAGATTCAACTGGGAGAAAGGGGATTCTTTGAGCTCCACAACTGGCTAGAACTGCTTCTGGTAAAGTCTGAGCAAACATACCAGATCCTATTTGAAAACCTCTTGGGTTGTTTCAATACTAGAGAGAAAGGTCATATGATGACATTGGGAATGCCCACTGACAGCAACCGATTCCTAGCAACAAAACCAATGTTACATCAAGATGACCAAACCATCTGATCAAAACTTTCTACCATAATGACAGGACATGCCCTTAATAGTAATCAGAACCATCATCAAACAGGCAGAGAAAAGGTAGGACACTTGTGGGGACAGATGTACTCCAAGGGACACAATGTTTTTACTTTATTGCAGTCCCAGAAAATGAATCACCTCCTTTGCAAACCTTGAAAGTAGAGGGCCTACTAGAGCTGTAGCGATGTCTGTTTTTGCTGATTATGCCGATACCATATATAGCCGATCATTAAAACTGCCAATACCGATTATGAGACCGATTATTTCATTATCACAGTATATATACTCGTGTATAAGCTGAATAATTTAGGAAAAAATAAAGGCCTGGAATGGGGAGGGGGGGGCAGTTGGCTTATCCGCAGACCAATGTCTAAACTTTACCGTTTTTAGGTCTTTTTGTTAACTACTGTAACAAATGTAAATCTTGGGACATGAAACAATAATATTTTCCGTATCCTAAGACATAGGCAAGTTTTAAAAAATAACTTTCGGTGACCGGACAGTTATTGCACTGTTATAACGTACTATCATTGATTTAAAAGAGAAAAGTTAATATTCGTCCGTAAAGAGTGACCCGTCGTCAGTGAGTAGCATGTAAATTTAACTGTGTTTTACACTGCTATTGGTAGCTATCATAAATGTAAATAAAGTTAAAAATGAAACTTTCACAGACAAATTAACTTGTTTTAATCACCGATCACTTTCAAAGGTCTCGGAAAAGCATAATCACGTGTATTTGGAAGCTTTTTTATATCTGGGATTCAGACAATAACGTATACAGGAGTTCTCAGTACGCATCAATTTGCTGGACAGCAAATTTAAGGGCTAACTAGTCCTGCATCGACCACCTGTTGAGTGAGAAAATGTGTTGATCAATTGATTATTTTAGCTGTTTACAATCTGAAAATTTAGTGGCTGAAAGACCCATAGATGTACATGTTTTCTTTATGAAAGTACATCTGAAGAACATGACCCACAAGATAGGTGGCAAGATCAAAGACTTGACTAGCTGCAGAGTGGTGAGAAAATGTGTGATATGACTGATTACAGAGGTAGAATGACCCATTGATGTACTTGTACTAGCAGCAAGATCAATTAATTGTTGAACAAAGTATGGGTTGAAACAAGCAGCTTGTTGGCATAAATGATTAGAAAACAAAGGATTTGTTCAAGCTGGGACCAAGGGCTTCTGACGACATGTACGTAAATTTGGTAGTATTAGTAGACCAAGGGACTGTTTTTTTGTCGACATAGACGGGTTGTCGATATAAGTGATGTCAATATAAATGGGTAGGACTGTATTTAATTCCAATTTAAAATTCAAAGCTATGTCAAGATGAATGTTATGATTGAATTTATATTTTGGATTTTTTTTTTTTAAATTTACATTGGCACTGATTATTTCTGCCGATACTGATTATACCAATTGTTCTAATAATCGGCCTGATTATGAGTACGGGATTATGATTAATTGGTACAGCTCTAGGGCCTACTAGCTCTTGGGATTCATTTCAATATTGAAGAGTTGAATTATTGCTGCTGTAAGGCTCTCTGGACAAGAACTAAGTGTGAAGGATAAGATGCTCCAGCAAAGATCATGCATGTGGTAGATCTATCACTAAATCAAGAAGACTGTTGAACCAGGATTGGTGAATGTGGGAAGAGGCAATCAGAATCACCTTGCACTTCTGGCCTCTCAATTTCTGTATAATCCTAAGAAATAGGATCAATGTAATTGCTAGACAAGGGGCCTCAGAATCTCCCAACCTTGAAAATGTATCAATGAACCGAACCGATGGATCTGGTATCTGGGAGACAAAGGTGGACATTTGTGATTCCACCTGGTTGTAAAAAGATTAATTATCAGATGAAAAGTACACAGGACTGTTGAATGAGCCTTTAGCATTAAAGCCACTCCAGCAGATCAGTGATACACCACTTCATCTGAATAATTGTTTATTGACATCTGGACAGCAACAGATCAAAGAAAGGATTATCAGCAACATGTCTTTTGCACATACTGTCACTTTCTGATATCTGTTGCAGCCCCAAACAGACTGATGCTTATTTGTATAATGTAGCTATAAATAAGGTCCAATCAAGCAACTAAGTGTCACTTTCTTGTGAAATCAGATAGATAATGAAGCATGTTCAGCATTATCAATATTTACAAGTGAATAAAGACATTTAAATCTCCTAATGGAGACATCCAGGAAAATGAGCAATTCATTGAAGATGTTCAAAAGGATGACGCTGTGCTACAGTGACACTTTTTAACTTTTTTGATGATGTTCAGCACAGAATCAAAACTGATAATGACTGCCCCACTGTTAAAGGTTACTGACTGATACTGAAATCATCCAGTTAATCCCAGGGACCAAAACAGAAAAGTCCTGATCAAAAGGAAGTAGGATCTAGTATTAACCCTTAAAGTGCGTATCGCGACTCCAGTCGCGCTGTTGTATGTGGTCCCGTAGTGCGTGTCGCGACTATAGTCATTTTTGAGGTGAGTAACAATGATCTCATCCTATAACTTCATCCAGCCATAAATGCTTGTAAAACTATATTTGATTGGTTTAAAAAGGCCCGGGAAAGGCCCGGAACGAGCATTCTGTAGTACTTTACTATATTATTAACGATGTAATTTTACAAATGCTCGCTTCTAATCACATGGTACTAGTGCAAAACTAAAATAGCCGACGCTGAATACGAAGGTGATTTCTTGCAACAAATATTCGCGTCTGATAGTGATGCTAATAGTGATTTTGAATAATTTGAGAAAAATGACATTATTGGAGCAAGCGAGGTATTGATGGAAATACACATGAATGATTTTGAGCCAGTAATTTACGTCGGATGTACATGCTCGCTTGACGTGACAAGATTTCGCGCCAGTCAACCCCCATTCACTGGTAATTCAAAATTAAATGTCGAGATGGTGAATAATGAACAATCGGACTATTGAAGACTTTTTTAGAGAACGAGCTATTGCATCTGATAGTAGATCAAACAAATCGTAATGCAGATCAGAGAGTTCATGGGCCAGACTTGAAGGAAAAAAAGTCGCATGAAGAAATGGCGGCCTGTCACACCTGAGCATCTAAAACGTTTTCGCATCGATTAAAACAATGGGTTTGGTACATATGTCTGTTCCCGATTCCTAATGGGCTATTGATGATGCGATATCAACCGCATACTTCAGGAAAAAAAGTAAGGATGGGATATATTTCAAGCTATTCCAATCAATTTACACCTGTCAGACAATGAGAACAATTAAGGTGACTCTTCACACAAAATCAACCCAATGTTTGAACAAAAATAAAGCCTTTGCTGAGGTTTAATCACCAGATATGGACCTCGGTTTGATGATATTATAATAAATAACAGGTGATAGTTTTTCATGAACATTAATTGCTGACTGGAGGGTTTAAACTTACCTGTGACATTCATGGAGTGGATTTTTGCAAAACTGTCACCCTTCCTTTACCTGTGATTTTCACAATTTTTATATAACATTGTGACAGACATAACATGTGCTTGGTTGGACTACTAAAGAATATAACATTTCTTAGATATATTTTAACTTTTCCATAAAAAACAAACAAAATTACTGATGAAATACAATTTTAACTTGTCATTTTACCTGTATTTACACCTGTACCTGCAAATATGTTAAACCTACACATGTGTCTTGATGCCAATCTTAAAGTATAGACACGCGCCATCATTTTTCATATAGGGTTTGTCTATCAATTGTGTATATTTAATGAAATACATGTAATTTAAAGACTGTGGAGTTTTCTTCTTTTCTCTCCTGAAACAATTCAGCACTGAGGGACCTTTTACTGCAAAACAATTCAGCACTTTAAGGGTTAACAGTAACCAGGAGGACCCGCCATAAAGATTTTTAAAAAAATCTTGCAAGGATGATGTGGATAGAAAACCAGGATATTGAACCCTTGAAAATTATTCAGCTGGACTTCACTAAAAAGAAAAACCAAAAATAAAATGGTTTCACCACATAAAATCATAAAATATTTCAAGTATGTCTGTATGTGGATTTTTAATGTAACTTTAAAAAATTTTCAGTCATATCATTACAATGTCTGCATTGTAGCAGTTTATAGTGATGTCTAGCACTGGGGCTTCCTTACAAGAGGAAATTGAGGGCCCCGTGTGGCCGAGTGGTATAAAGTGATTTCCGTTACGGATCACTGTCATCTCACCTCTGTCTGCGTAGGTTCGAGTCTAAGATTCAGCTAATGTAGTTATGTGAGAAAGCTTGCCAGTAGCTTCTCATGGGTCGGTGGTTCTTTCCGGGTTTTTCCCGGGTTCTTCCTCCACCAATAATACTGGCTGCCATGTATAACCTATCGTGTGCTGAAAAATGGCATTAAACCCCAAAACAACAAACAAAAAAACAAGAGGAAATTACATTATTTCTTTTGCTTTGAAGAGTACACCATAACGCCTTCCAGATATAAGTAAGAACATGAAATTGGTAATAGAGTGTTTTTGAAGCCTTCATTCAATGCAATATAAAAGGGTGTGGTTACCAAAATGAATCCTGCATTTGCCAAATGGTTTAGTCTGAAATAGACTAAACAGCTGAATTAAAATTACTGACAATTGGTAGTCTGTTAGAAGTATGCTTGTTTAGGATGAGAATGTACAAGTCTATGTGCTTCTTTAATCTCACACTGAAAATGCAACCAGACCAGTATGTCAGTACTTATAAAACAGTACAACTCTACCAGTAATACACCATCTAAAGATGTAATGAAAATGTTGATATGTAATATAAATAATATATCACAGGCTGTGTATCAATGTGCAGCGAGGTGTATGGTTTCACCACTACAAAATGTTCTTCAATGCTAACATTGGTAAGTTGAATCTAAAGTGGAGTCTAGAATTAAATGCTGTTTTACAGTGGCATTACATTGGGTCAAGTTTTGTATTCTGTGACAAAGTGCTCTTCAATACTAACATTGGCTGGCCGTCCTGGAAATAGAATTGGGCCACTTTGGTCAGCTCCTCATCAGGCAGATCTTTCAAAATTTGGACTATGTTGAAAAAGCAAGTATTCAACTGGGGAGAACCTAAAAACAAGCAATTTATTTAATTTAATTTTACTTAAATGTTAGCATTCAGGAATATTTATTAAACTAATTTTTCTATGTTAAGACAAACACAAATATATGAAGAAGGCTACTAAACATCCCTTACAGTGTATATTTATCATCCTGCCGAGTACAACTTTTCCTTTAAATAAAATAAAATCATTTACATGTGACAAGTAAAGAAACGTTAACAGCATCATTGGATGCCAAGCAGTAAATCTGAGTGTGATGTACTCTCTATTACTCAACATCTTACAAATCAGGATAAGCTACAAGTAGTTCTGAGAATATTTTTACTTAATCTTTGTCTAACACTTTAACTTCGAAAAATGTAAGTATTTATACTTATATTTAAAATTACTTACTTAAAATGATTGTATAATTAATTATGTGTTCATTTTCATCAAGAAATCAATAACAACGCAATATCTTTGCTTTGCTTAAAATAAAATGGCATCAAGTGACTAAACAAACTATAGTCTGGAGTTACATTTAACTATTCTAGCCTGTATTTCAAGAACAGAGTGATGTGATTTTTCGCTTAATCATGTTTACAAGACATTTCCCAAAATAAATTAAAAACTCCATAATGGCCAACAGAAGTTACCAAAAAAATAATTTGAAAGCAAGATCACACCAACAAAACCTCATTATGTGTTGAAATCAATGAAATCAGGTGTTCAGACCAACGTAATCAGGTGTTCGGACCAATTTATTCAAGTGTTCAGACCAACCTAAGGTATCTGAATGTAATTCTCGTCTGGTCTGGTCTAACTTAATAGTCTTTTATTTACAAGACAGTGGATGGACAAATGGCGGTCTCATGGACAGCACGAAATGAATATTTCCATCTCTTGGAAGTTGTAGTGGAGACACATGTTATCATAATAACCAATCAAGAACAGAGGAACTATTAGGAAAGAAATTTTTCTTTCTTGAGCTTTGATTCTTCTGTATGTTAGAAAAATTATTCCGAGTTTACAGTATGGAAGAAAATGTTAATTGTGGATGCAAATTATCCAGATTTTACAGTAAGGAAGAAAATGATGTGGACACAAATTATCCAGATTTTATAGTGAGAGAATGCTGAAGGCAATGAATTCCCAGATTAGATGGAGAGGATTTATATGAGGAGATTTATAGATAAGAATTATCCAGACTTTTCAGTGTCTTTTTAAGCATGAATTTACATGTGGAACTAACCTTTTTCTGGTTGGTTTTTCATACATGTCAAATTTCCACTAATGGCCTCCCAGGCCTGTGTAACATTCATCTTCGTTGGTCTCTGCTTTATCTGAAATCAAAGAAGCAGAATTTCATGGGATTAACGTATCATGTAACTAGATTTTTGCAAACAGCTCAGTGACAAATATTTCTAAATCATGGACTCTCTTGTACTCAGAAACACAAAGCCTTACACTGTGGATTACACTACACTGACAAGATACTTTGTTAACAACCAGTTTGTCAACAAATGTTTGTCAAATTAAATAGCTAATTTGTTAAAATTTACTCAAAAGCATCTTGTTGTCAATTATTCCATCCCTTGTGTACCTTCTATAATTGCACAGTTATTGAACTGTCATTGAAGTGTAAAGTTTTTAAGCTGTCATTGATGTGTATTTTTTTAAGCTGCCAGTAAAGTGAAAAGTTTTTAAGCTGTCACTGAAGTGAAAAGTTTTAAGCTGTCAGTGAAGTGAAAAGTTTTTAAGCTGTCAGTGAAGTGAACATTTTTTTAAGCTGTCATTGAAGTGAAAAGTTTTAAGCTGTCAGTGAAGTGAAAAGTTTTTAAGCTGTCAGTGAAGTGAACATTTTTTTAAGCTGTCATTGAAGTGTCTTGCTGATCAAGAGTAATATACCCATAATCCATCATTTTAAAATGAACACCCAAAAGTTTAAATTATCCAGTTCCAGGTAAAGTCATGTTGATACTCTTGAGTTCACTTATTCACTGGGTGCACATGTACTAGACTTTAAAACCTCTCTCCAAATGCTCTGTAGCAGAATTACAACAACTGGATGCAAGGTCAGTGGGCCCATCATAGGCCATGCAACTGTAGACAGCAGCAGGAACAAGGGCCACTAACCTCACATCCTTAATTTTCCTCTATTATTGTTTACAAAAGTATCACAGGTATTGTGCCAATTTATTTTTCAAGTCCTGAATAGAATAAAAACACAGGAACATAAGATACCCCCTTTTGATAAGTGGCATCTCTCACAAAGTACATTCACTTCAAAAGAACATTCATTCCAGTTAGCTCAAATGTTCCTCACAAGTTGTTCCAAGCTATTGTAACACTACAACATCATTATAATAAGTTACACAATACCAAATCTCAGACCTTTTTTTAGCATGTACATGTCATATTTTTTTCTTCCAATGAATTGGGAATTATGAATTCCAAAATTATTAAACAAATGGCCTCTAATATATGTAGGAAGTTACTGGAAAATCTCACTCAGACGGCTAACATCTAAGGACTAAATTCAAGAGCAGTGACACGGGTCACCTCACTCACGCCTTACATCTACATCTAACGACTAATTTCAAGAGCAGTGACCAAGGTTTCATGGTAAGAATTAAGGATGCCTTTATGGTTTTTAATGTTTCCATATTTTACCTTCACCTACATTAAAGGACACAACGGCCTAATTTGTCTAATTATAGTATAGTTTTGTCTAATACTGAAATGCCTTATGCCAGGATACTTTCTCTCAAAGTTACTAAAATCATGTTGGGTGGTTTGTAAAAATCTTTGTCTCTAAATGTTTCTATTTTTAGTAGTTAGGACCGTATCTGAGCACAGATTGGCATAATTTGGAGGAAAAAAAACAAAAGAACAATCTGAAGCTCTTTGTACCATGTTGATTTCTCCCAAAATGTATTCTTATTCCAAAAAAGCAGTGTTTGAAAACAATGTACATTTTTTTCTATTTTAGTAATGATTCACAATGATTAAGACAATTTGTCTCAATATCGAAAGAAAAATTTTAATGGAAAAAATATTTTTCCCACCCCTGACATATAGTAAAACATGTTTTCGTGAATACCCCATTTCAATATAAACATCCCTTAAAGACAAATTTACTGTAGTGATAACATGGTTTTCAAATGTCCACCATTCTCATTATGTTATGATCAGTGCCAATTTTATTTGAGACAAACTATATATAAAAATCTGTTAGTGCAAATCCTATGACCACATGACACCCTGTCCAGAAGATATAAATAATATCCTATGGCCATATGACACCCTGTCCAGAAAATATAAATAATATCCTATGGCCATATAACACCCTGTCCAGATATTATTTTCATGATGGGCCATCAAAATGAAGGTTTATTCAGGCTTATAAGTTCATGCAGAGTACAAGTTGAATTCACTAATTTTGTCAATTTTCCATCCTTGGTCCATATATAAGTCAATTTGGAGTACAAGACAAGACCAGGTTAATAACTTGGCTTCATATTTTACACTGGTAACTTCAAGTTTCATGAATATTAATGGTATCACTGTCTGGGATACACTTAAGCTAACTGGAAATAATGTTCGTTTTCTTTTAGAGTTAGTTTGTGTAGCTTATCAATGTGCTGTTTGTGCAACTGGGCACCTATCCTGAATTTTTTTAAATAAAAAATCTGGAGAATAATGCATGACAATAAGCTAAAAATGTGTTAATTGAAAATGTATAGACCACCTCTGTGCCTGAAAACTAACAAACACACAAATTAAATAAGATCTGCTCAACAGATAGAAATGGATAAATTCTGTCCTACCAATGGCCATAATTTTCTTGGGCAGATAGACATTGGTAACTCTATCTGTCCTCTTAATATTCTGGTTAGACATAATAAAATGGCCATAATTTTCTTGGGCAGATAGACATGAATAGCACTTATCTGTCATTTCACTATTGTAGTGAGACATACAAATGGCCTTATTTTTGTTGGACAGAGAGACAGGAATAACACGTCATTTCACTATTGTGGTGCGACATACAAATGGCCTTAATTTTGTTGGACAGATAGACATGAATAACACTGTCATTTCACTATTGTAGTGGGACATACAAATGGCCTTAATTTTGTTGATAGACATGGGTAACACTAGATGTCCTATCAATGTTGTGGTGGAACATAACAATGACCTTAATTTTGTTTCAGTTAAAACAAGACCTACATTTTGCACATGAATTGAAGATGTGGTCATGTTCTCATGTTCAGGTCGTGGAAGTGTGAATGCCACCCTGGCTTTTATCAAGAACATCAATTCTCCATTACTGAATGCAGACATCTCAGGCAGCTCTGAAATTAAATAGTTTTGTATAAGCAAAGAAAATTAATGCAATGGAGTATGAATTAAGATACTAGATAAGTGACAAAAATGGTGAGGGCTCAATTCCCAAAATTTGACAAGCCCAGATTGGCTACCATGGAGATAAGTATTGAATTACAAAACTTACTGAAAATTACTGGAAAGACATAAAATGATTTAAGAAAATTAATTTTTTTGCTTATTTAAACTGATTCTTCATTCAAGCCAAATTTTTGCAGAAATTAATTGTATGAAAAAATTAGGTTTTCTTTATTCTCTGCAATTCTCTCACTCACAATTTACCAAAGTTTAAGTCAATCTAAATTAATAATCTACATAAAGCATATATTAAATGCTGCATTTAGATTTCTATTTATGGTTGCTTAATTTTAAATCCTCCTAATAGCACATCTCATCAATGCCAAAAAGGAACTATGAAAATATAATAATTTGCACTTTATGCACCTACCCCATGTTCAATAGTCCTGTGTGTTTATAACTGATATTTTTCTGCAGAAACCACATTTTTCTTTAAGTCAGACTGAACTTGAACATTGCACTTGGAACTCGATTACCAACAGTTTCCTGCCTTCCTTATCCTAAGTGCAAGCTATCCAATTAGTATGGGAAATGTCTGTGATGTCGGACAAATGTTGTTGTGTGAAAACTGTTCTTCTTCTGTAATTCACTGACATTGACCTTTGATCTTTTGATATTCTTCCTTACCCCAAATGCAATCTGTCAACAAAGTTTGGCTAAGGTGTGTCATGTGGAATTACAGTGGTCCCCCACTTATAAGACCACCCCTTCTGCAGCATGAAAATGGCCGTGTAAGAGGGATGGCCTTCCCCAAGAAGGATCATACAAATTTGAATAATAAATAATAAAGTATTATAGAAAGCTAATCTATTTAAATATTTAATTATAGAAAGTTAATCTATTTAAATATCTAATTTTAGAAATATTTAATTATAGAATGCTAGTGTTTTGAAAAATATATAATCTCTTTATTTTGGAAATTAAAATCATGAATGTTAAGGATTCAACTTGATAATACTTCTATCAATGTTATTTAATATAATTATGAATAATCATCATTCATGTTGGAAAACCACCTTATCAATAACATCTAAGCTAAAATATCTTGTAGTAACTATCCCCCTCATCTATTCCATTTTCCCATTGCAGGTGAATATATTTTGACAGTTTATCTGAATCTATCTGACATCAACTTTCTCATTATTGATCCAAGTACTCTCCTCTTTTCATTTAATCAAACTGCTTTTACCTTTTGTTCTAAAATGGGTGTGTCTGACAACATTCAGCACTTTCTGCAACAACTTATTCCCTTTTGTGAGTACTCAAATTCATATTTTCTGGTATTTCATTTTGTGGATTAACCTCTACAAATACCCCAAATAAAGAATACAAAAGCAAAATTGGGATTAATGAATGTCCGATACTAATCCATATCATTGAATTGTGTCACTGGCTTTACATTCCCCATTGCAAAATTAGGATTAATAAATGTCCAATACTAACCCATATCACTGAATTGTGTTACTGGCTTTACATTCCTCATTCAAAACTTGGGATTAATGAATGTGAAATTGGGATTAATGAATGTCCGATACTAACCCATATCACTAAATTGTGTTACTGGCTTTACATTCCTCATTCCAAACTTGGGATTATTGAATGTGAAATTGGGATTAATGAATGTCCGATACTAACCCATATCACTAAATTGTGTTACTGGCTTTACATTCCTCATTCCAAACTTGGGATTAATGAATGTGAAATTGGGATTAATGAATGTCCGATACTAACCCAAATCACTGAATTGTGTTACTGGCTTTACATTTCTCATTCCAAACTTGGGATTAATGAATGTGAAATTGGGAATAATGAATGTCCGATACTAATCCATATCACTAAATTGTCTTACTGGTTTTACATTCCTCATTCCAAACATGGGATTAATGAATGTCCGATACTAACCCAAATCACTGAATTGTGTTACTGGCTTTACATTCCTCATTCCAAACTTGGGATTAATGAATGTGAAATTGGGATTAATGAATGTCCGATACTAACCCATATCACTAAATTGTCTTACTGGTTTTACATTCCTCATTCCAAACTTGGGATTAATGAATGTCCGATACTAACCCAAATCACTGAATTGTGTTACTGGCTTTACGTACATTCCTCATTCCAAACATGGGATTAATGAATGTGAAATTGGGATTAATGAATGTCCGATACTAACCCATATCACTGAATTGTGTCACTGGCTTTACATTCCTCATTGCAAAATTGGGATTAAATCTGCAAAAAAAAAGAATTAACAATGAATCATATGTATTGGGGAAATTTTATTTATATACTTTAATATATAAGAATATTAGCTTTTTTTTAATTTCATTTTATTTTCAACAACAAGCAGTATACAGTACTCTCTCTCTCTCACACACACACACACACACACACACACACACACACAACTGTTTCATGGTTTTCTGCTTACCCTGGATGTGCAACTCCTGGAAGAGTGAAGTCTTCATCAACCAATACACGGTGGATGGTCCCCAGTTTGTCATGGTAATGCAGGGTCTATTATAAGATATATGTATCAATTATATATAGCTCATATATTAAATCATAATACATGTATTACATTTTTTCTGTCATTTACATACTATATATTCATGAGAACAAATATCTTTAAAATGGTGGAGAAATAAACAAACATCCTAAAATGAACTGAATTGGAAGGAATTCACTTAAGTCAATATTTTTTTATTTTCTGTACGCTACTGAAAATTTAAACTACACAATATTTTGAGAAACTCCAACATAATGAATTAGTTATTTTTATCTTTAAAAATTATTACCTGTTTGATTTAAAATGTCTACAATGTAAGAGTTGTATATAAATCATGACTTTTGACCGGGATGGGGTAGGGTGGGGGACTAATTTTAATCATGTAATACTTTAACAGTTGCTATTGCATAGCTGATACTTCTCTAGAACGTTTAAAAAGCGAACCTGCCCACATGACAAAAAATGTGTCCCATTAAGGTGAACCAGTTAAACACTGAATCACCCTGGGGACACCATACAAACAACTGTTCATGCATGAAGCTGTTTACATTATTTTATCAAGTGAGCAGCATAAATCAGTGGAACATTAGTACAGGGTTGGAATAGGGAATCAGGCAATATCAACAGGTATACATTACATCTTTAACAGCATTTGACACAATAGACCATTATATATTACTTCACCATCTCCAGCATGTATTTGGCATTCAGAATATAGCCTTACAGTGGTTCAAGTCCTACTTAGTCAACAGGACACAAATTATATCTGCATATGGAATACACTCCAGCCCAGTTGAAATATGTTGTGGTGTTCCACAGGGATCTGTTCTTGGACCTGTTCTCTTCATTCTGTATACTCAGCCACTCTCAAGTGTCATAGATCATCACCCAGTGTTGCACCAATTGTATGCTGATGACACCCAAATATACAAGTCTAGCCACCCAACTGAAGTTGATGCTACCATCCAAGGAGTAGAGAGGTGCATTTCTGATGTGAAATCATGGATGACATGTAACAAACTGCAGGTGAATGATGATAAAACTGAGGCTATTCTGATCATGACACAAAGACTTTATCATTCACATCCTTTACCTTAGACAATAAATATCAGCAACACCAACATTAAATTCTCACAGTCAGTATGGAATCTAGGCGTTACTCTAGACAGTACTCTCACATTGCACCAACATGTCATGAACATATTCAAGGCTGCATATCTTGAAATGAGACGCATCAGTTCCATTCATAAATATCTTTCAGTTGATGCCACGAAAACACTTGTGTGTTCATTAGTACTTTCAATACTGGACTATTGTAACTCAACTGTCTGGTTCGTCACAATATTTACTCCAGAAACTTCAAAAAGTTCAAAACACAGCTGCACGGATCATCTTTTGAGTACCTCGATCAGAGCACACCTCACCACTGCTTTGTACCCTATACTAGCTATCAATTCGATACAGAATCAAACACAAAATTTGTTCTCTGTGCTATGTTTCACTGACAGACTCCAGTCCAACATACCTATTCGGCCTCACCCATGTGTATACACTTACACTCTTCTTCTGACAATCGTATACTCATTGTTCCCACTGCGAAAATGAAGTCATATGAACAATGTTCTTTTGCATACCAGGGCCCAGTGATGTGGAATGAATTGCCCATTGAAATTAGACACAAAGACACAGTGGTCCCTTTTAAGAGTGCTCTTAAAACTCACCTTTTTCAACTGCAGGGACAAACATGAAGACCTAATAATGTTTTGTATCTTATATGTTTTCTGCATGTTTTTGTTGTTCTCCAATTTCATTGTTTCTGTCATTTGTTTTTCTGTAGTGTAGTCATATCACTATAGATGGTATAAAGCACTTTGATCTTCTAAAGATTAGGTGCTATACAAAGTCCTCATTATTATTATTATTATTATTTAATGATGAAATTCAAACTATAATTAATCGAAAGAAAGAAACCAGGAAAACTACATCAGAATCTAACAACACTGGCTAATTTTATTTGTGATTATGTAAAGAAATTAAAATGTTTGGGTTTATTTAAATTTTCAAAAAGACTTGTAAAGATCTCAGGGTAATCTGCTAGATTTTCCCAAATATTCAAGGCTTTGAAAAAGCTATCCTATTTTTCCCAAACTGTCCAAGATCTTCAAAGACCATATGAACCCTGCCACACTGAACCTGATACAGCCAGACTATGCATAGGGTATGAAACTTGCTCGTCTTACAAACGGCTCCGGTGGCCTAGTGGTTACAGCGTTCACCTTGGATATGGAAGGTAGTGGGTTTTAAACTTGGCCAAGTCATACCAAAGGCTTATTTTTAAAAATGGTACCAGCAGCTACCTTGCTAGGTACTCAGCATTAAGAGGTCAGTGTTAGGACTGTTCAGTCTGTTGTCAGGATAATGTGACTCAGTGGGACATCATGCTATATGTCTGCGGTATGATGCCCCAGTGCAAGAGATCACTATAAACTGCCACACTGGAGACAATGTAGCGATATGACTGAAAAATTGTTAAAGCTACGTACACAAAACACACATTTGTCTGACTTATGCTAAGACAAACAAGAAAACCATCCTGAGGGTAAGGTTCTTGAAGGTAGTTTTGCCCATGGGTTCATGGGGGAGGGTATCAGACATGACACAAGAAAGATTCCAATTAGGCATTACAGAGAAAGCACTAGTGATTGCAGTTTGAAATACTTGCATAAGTCTGCTAAGTGAGAATCTGACAAGATGGATTCTTCATTTGGCATCATACACAGCAGATGCTGATCTTCTGGATTAAATGATGAACTTGTCAACTTGGATCAAAAACATCTTTGTGGAGAGATCGTTTGAGATGAGCTAAGCATGAAGGTTGAGATTTTATAGGATGTTGTATCGGAGAGAACCCTGTGCTGTGACAAGACATCTCTCATTTGATGTAAGGTCTTCCGACAGTACACTAGCAGATTGAGAAGATCACTGAGCCATGATAACAATGAGCTGAGCAGTGGAGTGCCTATCTTTGTGTACGAGCTGTGTGATCATCCTAAAAGAAAAGGCAGGAATAAGCAAACAAATGTTGAAAGCGCCCAAACTTTTTGATAGGGGACTGAGGAAATCTAAAAAGGGAGCTTGCTGTTCAGCTTGGTGCTAAACAATTCAACCATAAAAGTGACCCAAAGTTGGAACTTGAATCTGTTATGAACTGGCTGAGCAACCATTTTGTGATTATCTTCCCTTTCCTTAACAGAATATCTGCAAAAATATTCTTCCTGTTGGGAGTGTGGCAAACTCAGAGAGTGACTCCTTCTAAAGTTGTGAAAGGACAGCTCTGAAATGGGATTTTTGCTTTGATTGGGATTTCACAAAGAATTTAGCTGCTGGACCCTAAGGGATTTCAGGATGATTTTGCTTCTAGGCCCATTTTAAAGACCCAGTAGCAGATGCATGGGTCAGTGTCATTGGTCTTTAAAATCATACGTAGCCATGTAGGGAATAAGCTTTGCAAAGAGTCTCATCCTCCATGGGGACAGCCCTCAGAAGCCTTTTTCTTTGCTTCAGGAAGACAGTAAGACTATGCAAATATCTCTAGCAACAACCTGGTGGTGGTGGAGGAGCTCTGCTGACACATGGACAAGGACATCACAGCCCAGAAGATTTTGCCACTGCTTCCAACAAATGAGGGCGGGCCACTGGTGACAGAGATTCCCCTTTCAGCAGGCTAAGTGAAGCCGTTGAAAAGAGGTCAGCATGCAAGGCTATGGCTGCTTGTGACCTAGCTTTCTTCTCTAAAGATTCCGAAGATTTCAGTGGTAGGCAACCCCAGGTCCCTGTAGAAATGCCCATTTGAACTGTATCAGCAGACTGTATTAGCATCCAAAGTGGATGGTTTAGTGGGCTAAAAATGGGCATGGACCTTATAGCTCAAAGTAGCTTAACTTCATAAGAAGTGTTTCAGAGAAAACTCCTTGTCAAAACATCCTTGGGGCAAACAGAGAGGGCTGGATACAGCATGGCATAAAATAATGGCTGGGTGTTTTAAATAATGTTTCATGGGCTTCTTGAACAAAGAGTACAGATCAAGATCATGGCATGATACAGGTCTGATCTTTATTTTTTTGTACATCATGGGTAGAGCAAGCAGTACAGACCCCAATTTACCAACACAGCACACATTTAAGTGATGGTAAATCTAAGTTTATGCTTGTCACAACTAGTATTCATCATACAATGGAAATTAGGGTAGTGCAATTCATTACCTGTCTTTGTGTAACATCACACATGCAAAAATAGGGTAGTTCAATTCATTACATGGCATTGTGTAAACATCATACATTTGAAAATAGGATACTGGAATTATTTACCTTTTCATGTGTAAACATTATAAATGGGAAAATAGGGTAGTACAATTCATTACCTGTCATTGTGTAAAAATCACACATGGAAAAATAGGGTAGTGCAGTTCATTACCTGTCATTGTGTAAAAATCACACATGGAAAAATAGGGTAGTGCAGTTCATTACCTATCATTGTGTAAAAATCACATATGGAAAAATAGGGTAGTGCAGTTCATTACCATCATTATGTAAAAATCACATATGGGAAAATAAGCAAGTGCAATTCATTACCTTTTCATATCTTGCTATGGGCAAGTGCAATCTATATCCTTTTCATATCTTGCTATGGGTAAGTGAGATCTAGTACCTTTTCATATCTTGCTATGGCATTAGGGACCTGATGCCCTTCTCGCACCTTCTTAAAGACATGTCCATCTGAGGAACGAATCACGGTGTAGGTGGCATTGTGGTCACCTAGAAAATACAAATATTTTGTATAAAATCATTATCTAAAAACAACTGGTCTAAAACAATTAATCCAATCTAGACAGTTCATCACAGGATCTGTAGTTTTCTTCTTTTCAGTAAACTTTACATTGCAAAAGGTATAAACGTATTGTGATGTCTGTGCATATTTCAGAAAGAATCTACAAAATATTTGCCCATGTTTACCATACAAAATAAGCACATTATGTTATTCAGCCTATCTGTGAAGGCATTAGTGTATGCATGCATGCATTCTCAATGTCACACAACTTCCCCGTAACATATGAAGACAGAGATATCAAACTTTGGGATATAATTGTGGGTTGTCTGTATATGGGCAAACCTGTTTTCAAACTCTAATTGATCCTCTAAGAGAGGAGCTAGAGGGATGAGGATGTTTTACAAACAACCAGAACTACAATTATTAATCTAAACATCAATTCCTTCCAATTTAGATACCACATATTCAACTAGAATTTGTCAAAGCCAGTCTGCATATGGTAGCATCTTACTGATGGACCTCGCAAGCAAACTTACATCGAGTCCTACCTACATGAAAAGTTTTTGTTGCGGATTTAATGCCATTTTTCAGCACATGATACATTGAGACCTGCCTACATGAAATGTTTTTGTTGTGGATTTAATGCCATTTTTCAGCACATGATACATTGAGCCCTGCCTATATGAAATGTTTTTGTTGTTGGTTTAATGCCATTTTTCAGCACATGATACATTGAGCTCTGCATACATGAAATGTTTTTGTTGTTGGTTTAATGCCATTTTTCAGCACATGATACATTGTGGCCAGGGCCGGCGCTTCCGCTAGGCGAACTAGGCAATCACCTAGGGCGCTGGGCTAAGGGTTTATTTCATGATGGGCAGGTGGGGGAAGGCGTGAGTGGAAATGGGGCACCAGATATCTAATCTCGTCTAGGGCACCAAAATGCCTTGCACCAGCGCTGATTGTGGCCTGTACATCTAGTGGAGGTAGAACATGGAAAACTCCCAGGAAGAACCAATAACAGCCTACAGGTAAGTTTTCTTACATTCCCATGTTAGTGGAGCCATTATCTCAAACCCATAAAAATATGAGATGTCAGTGATCTGAACAGGTGAGTATCTTAGACAACTCTGACAATTGCTATGTGTGATTACTGACCCAAGTGTCAATATGTATGTATACCAGAGGTATTTTTGAGCGAGACCTCTGAAGTATGCAAATGTAACCCCATGGTCATAACATGAACTGATATTTTACCACTCTTTCATCTATCCTTACACCATCCCACCCACCACCAACCATCCCCGAGTCATTAAGGACCAGGTGTAGCTTGGGAAGGATCAATGAGAGCATGAAAATATGAAGGGCAATTTCACTCCATCTGAGGTCCTTGGCACATTAATTGTAGACATTTGCATTTGTTTTTATCAATTCTTCTTTGATAAAAAAGGATATAAGTATTACAAAAACATGCAACAAAATTCCAGAAAAATAGTGTACTTCAAAACAAAAACCTCTCTGGTCAATTTTCCAAAAATGTCAGCATAAGAATTACAGACAAATACATAAGGGGAGTTATCCCACATTTAAATTGGTTTTACCTTCGTGTCCAAACTCTTTTGTCTGGTACTCCCAGCTGTCAGACTCATCATCACTGTCAGAAACCTGCATGCATAGAAAATAAGAAAATTAAAGTAATTTAATTCGTCATTAAACGTTTTCATTCAACTATGTAATTTTCTTACATTTAAAGGCCTCCATACCAATCTTTATTTCTGGATAAAGGACATTTGAGCTAAATCATTAAAAGGGTAATTATATTGATACATGTAAAAAACTATTTAGGTTGCTCTTTTCTTATATATAATTAAACAATGATCACAACCAATTCTTAATGTATAAATCATACAAGTTTAACAAGCAGATTTTCTGAATTAAGCTAAAAGACTTAACTTCTTTGTAAAAATAGTACTGTTCATTCTAACAAAATATAATATGTTACTTTTTTACATACTTAGTATGAAAAAATAAAACAATGATTTAATAATATATTTTTCATATCTTTTTATTTCCTATAGTTTCACAAATGAAAAATATATCCATATATTTCATCTATGAGATTTCAAGATTTCCCATCATGCCATGAGACTGATCATGTTTACCTAAAGTTGAATTTTCAGTAATAAAATTGTTCATTTTGTGAATCTGAGAAATAAACTGAAAATGCTTTACTTTTCGGGCATGGAAATAACTTTTTTGCAAGATATTTGACTTGCAACCACTTGTCTTTACAAAGTTATGTCCCTTCAACAACCTTGACAACAATTTCTTTCAAAAAATACACTGAAAATAGTATTTATTGCAACATATTATGTCATCTGCAACCGAACATTCTCACAAATTATTACTATTTCTTTTCACAATTAGCTAAAAAATGCAAATGAAATTCAAAACATACAAATACAAGTGTTGGGATGATGTGATAAAGAGTGAATTTACTCATCAAAGGTTCAAATCAAAAGTTTTGGATATAATAAATACAACTGATAATTTGATCACACTCTATTCAATCAACGATATTTACCTCGTGCTGATCATGAAGTTTGCCAGACAAGAGAGCAGCAAATCCTCTTTTGATGGCAAGCACTTCTCCATCTTCACCCTTAGGATGGTACACATGCTCAATTTCTCCTTTCTGGCTTATTATGAAGGAGAACCTGCAGGAAAAAAAATAATACAGTTTCAATTTAACAGGGTACATACCATAGATCTTCATTTACACGTATTGATACAATATGATAGGGTACATATTCTAGATCTCCCTTAATGTATCAAAATAACATGATAGGTACACAATGTATACAGGGGATTATCTTCCACATTCAATACTACATTTGAAGTTAAACAATTATGTTAATTAATGTATGTCATTATCACTTCAGATTTAGTTGTGTCGCAAGCTAACATTTACTATGTGGACAAAATGGCTTGCAAAATTGTTTCTACAAGGACAATAATAACACTGACTTAGAATAGGAAAATGTACGAGTATGTGGAAGCATAAAACATACGAATGAGTATGAAGAAACTATTTCTCACGAGAAACACAAACCAGAATCTTTGGCAGCAAATGTCAAACAGGACATAACTAAATGACAAAAAATGTCAGCCACATTAGGTTCAGTTTTACCTCTGTTTTGAATTGATTGATTTTAAAGAAAAGATGTTTTACAGTTACTATAAACAATATCCCAAACTGGCTGAGGCTTGCTAAATTTCAACAAGTGTATTTGTCAGTGGAATGAACAAATTCAGGATTGAAAAATTTTGGGACAAGTAAATTTTCTAAAATCACTTGTCCTGGACAAGTGGGTGTGGACAAGTGGGTGAAAACAAATGTTGACCATCTTTACAGATCATGAATGAATCTCACTACATTTTCTCACAGACACCAAAGCAAGTTAAAACTTGAGTGCGAGATCCTGAAAGGAAGCCTCACTCAATTGTTCATTGATAGATTCCATCCTGGCATTAGAGAGTATGAAACAGCTCTGCAGTTAAAACTGTTTGATGAGATCAACAAAGTTTGAATCAGAACAAGCTGCTGAGCCCTGTGAGAATTTAAATTGATTGAAAATGGCGGTTGTATAACTATTGAAAGTTGAAAATGAACATTCTTTTTTCTTGAACAAATTGAAATATGCAACAAAAGTTACAGAGGGACAGCTGTGTTTCCTACTGCACTAATGACAAGATTATACATTTGGCATCACATACATTAGATGCTGAAGCTCTCCATGCCTGATTAATGCAACTAGCAACCCAACCAGATAACTTCTTCTGTTGGATAGATTACTTGCGATAAGCCTCTTCTGGTGGATAGATCACTTGCGATAAGCCAAGCATAAAGATGGAGAATATGTGAGGTTTTGTATAGGAGGGATTCCCTGTGGGGTAAAGACCTGGGTTGATTTATCAACAGGTCTAAAGATCCTTGGACCACAACCATTGGAGAATTAGACTTTCTGTAAAACTTGAGGTTAGCAGTCAAAACTGTGGCAAGGTGTACACGAACAGACAATCTGAATGAAAGCTGAACATGTCCACTTCCCATGCTCTTTTGTCTGGGACTGGAGAGACATGTTAAAAGGGATGTCTTGTTGAGCCTTTTTGCCAACAATTCCATGAGAGGCTTTCCCATGATGAGCAAAAGGACCATTATACAACCATCTATTCCATGTAGACTAGTGTTTTGCCTCAAGACAGTTCATTAACACATTAACCCCTGGCGCCGCATTTGTGAAGCAGGAGGTAGTAGCCTACTTCCAAGCTCTGTAGCGTCACTGCCATGTATGATACACTAAAGTGGTGGTATTATAGAAAGGTAGACAGATTTAGCTCTGCAATGATACCAAATGATATGGACATTTTCGTTGTGCTACAAAATACAGAAGGAAAAACCAAATTGTTTGGAATGGGATTTTTTCACCAAAACTTTGCATGTGGTCGGAATGCAATTTTGTGTCCAGATTTTCTGGCCTCGGGTCTAAGGCAAATAAGTCTTAACTGCACACATACAGGTGAGCCTGTGCAAAGAATGTGGAATAAAGAGGTGTCTTGATATGAAGAAGATGAATACATTAAGCAAAAAACAATTGACAAAAAAACTCAAATTGTTCCTATTCTGCTCATGCTCAAAAAACATTTGAGATTCAAGACACAGAGCAGTTCCAAAATTATCTAAGGTCAAAATGAAATTTGAGGTTTTCAAGGACCACTTTTAATCTTGTACTTGGTAAATGATCATAGGATCTAATTAATCACTTAGATCAAGTTTTACTGTACAGTCTTTGTTCTTATTTTTATTCCATTCCAAATGGGGGATCTGAAACAAATTTGTTCAAAACAATATCTGCAGATGATAAATTCATTAATGAATTTAATGAAATTACTTACCAGTTTGAAAAGTCAAGGCCGTTACCTGTGGCATCTGGAAGAAAAATCATGCGTGTAAGACATTTTACTCTATGAATAAGGTTAAAGTTTAGTTACATAGAAAGTAAAATATCATTTTTTATTTGTCAGACCTAGGAGACTGGTTATAAACTAAATGCAAAACTTTGACTTTGCCAGCAAAACTGAAATTAGGTCATTATGACCTTTATTTGTTGTAAGTATATAGTACTAACAAATATGCACATGATCTTTTAATTTGACAATCCTACCATGAACAGACAATGAGAAACAATTTAAAACAAAAAATATTGGTCAGTTCCTAATGAAATATGGGTCACAGTAACCCACCTTTAACAGTACTCATCAGGATGCATCCTGTTACCAAGTAAAACAATTCTATATAAAACTATTAAACAATAAACAAAAAAACAACAATGTGGTCCTAAGATAAATGCAAGATTGTAATATGGGGCACAGTAGCCTACCTTTAACATGAGGGCATAGTAATCATCAAGGTGCAAGGTGAGCTAAATGCAAGAAGGTAACATAAGCCAGTAATATGGGTCACAGTAAGTTGCATCCTCTTACTAGGTCTATCAATTCTATATATAACTATTGATGAATTAAAGTTATAACACTGACAATTTTTGCCAAAAATAAGTCTCTCTGTTTTAGAGAAAGAAGTCTTGGTTTGTTGTGCAAAAAGCAGTGATGTAATATCCAATGTTTTGCAGGTACACAATGAGGCACACAAGTACATGATGTGTTGAAACCTCATGGAGTTGTTTTTCACCATATTTCTGAAATTGGTTATCTTAAAAAGAATGGTAATATAGGTAATTTATATATATTAAAAAAACAAGTCATTAAATAAATTATAAAACACAATAATTATAAATTATTATAATTATATAATTATATAACAAGTATTCAACCATTAAACAGCACAGCTCTCCACCTAAAATTGTCTTCTTGATGTTTAGCCAAGATGGCACCCCCTTCTTCATTTCTCAGAGTTCTCTTCATTAGACATGCCCTCATAGTGTAATCTGTATGCCCTCATACTGTAATCTGTATGCCCTCATAGTGTAATCTGTATGCAAGTTATAAAGGGACAGGTGTGGTAAGTTTGAGGAAAAGGAGCAATGGACAGATGGAGGATATGATAATATCTCATGCAAAAGAATTCAAAGTCTGTTCATACCGGTCTGCTTGACAGATGTGAAACTGAATGTGTGTATCCTCAGTAGCAGTTCTTGACCATCTGGAAGTTGCTGGATGTTGGTATAGCTCACCTGTAATAGGAACAAAAAAAGTGTTTCAGCATATTTTTGTACACTTTTCTTTCTGTTGTACTGTTTCCAGTTTAATGTGTGTGCTTGAAGTAAAGTTTGCTGTAGCAGGGTTTCATTTTTTCTCTGAAACAGTAGCCCCAAAAACATTTGTACAGTGGGGGGGGGGTCTTCAACATTTTGTTTTGTAAGAAAAAACAAACTGTGTTTATATCAAGTTGCAAGCATTTCTAACAGGGATTAATGCTAAAAAAAAAAAGTAGGTGTTCTGAAGGATTTAATTCAGTGGATTACAGGGAGAGGGAGTTTACTTACCATCCGCATACTAACGTCAGTCGAAATAATATTATTAATTACTAGGGAGCGTCCGACAGTCAGAAGTGATTGGAAGCTAAAAGAGCGTAAAACTTCAGTATGGAATACGGCCGACAGATAGGTCTCCGTTGTCAGTAAGGTCAGCAACAACAAAAAAAGCGGAGACCATATGATCTTTTGGCCTAACACAGGGGTCTCAAACACGTAGCCCGCGGGCCGCATGCGATCCGCCAAAACGTATCCTGTGGCCTGTATAATAATTGGCCTCAAAATGTAAGAGAGACAACAAAGATGGTGCGGCCATTGGGTCATCGGAAAGGTTCTGGTGCGGCCTACTGGGTATTTTAAGTTTGAGACCCCTCAGCCCTGTTCTACCTGTGAATCCAATGCATTAATACGTTGGCTCAGTGTTTGACATACATGATTCTGTAAGACATTGTGCTTCTGGTGAATGTTCAATATTTGTTTAAAACCATAACGATTCCACACTTAAATATGCCGTGTTAACTTCACTTCTGCTTGATGGAAGTCAATGATATCAGTGACCTAACGCATCTTACCTCTCGTGCAAAGAGCGTTCAGCATAGTCTGGTTCCCTGCTTAGTTGCTCCCAGCGTTCCACTCTGCTATACTAAGTCAGGCGAGCTCCGACGCCATATTTTCACGTGATCAAGACTAATAGCATCACATGAGAGATCTAGTTAATCTAACCGTGGTACATTTAATCCATTAATAATCTCTTTCTTAATGAAACAATATGAAGATTACTAACATTTTTGAATTGCGTTATAACAATTGTTATCTTAAATTCAAGCATAACCACCAATTCGTTATATAAATATTTTTGCAAAATTTAAGTAAGTGGTATGCTTTCAAATGTATATGCTGAACCAAAAAGTCTCAGATAATTTTTTTTTAATAAAAATGACGATTATGAAAAACTATTACATTACATGTAACCTAACATCCGATGTAATTATCTATACATCCAAACCAAAATTGTGTCTCCATCAAAAAGTTTTTCTAACTTGTGCTAAAGAAAACTTAGTTTTTAATAACAAACTCCAAAACGTTAACTCATACGAATAGAAAAACAAAATTTGCTGATGGCATGAAAACTAAATTCAGGTCATTTACATATTAATACCAACAAAAATAGTTAAGAACTTGTGTTGGTGTCTACCATAAATGATTGTTTCTTAATCAGGCAATACAACTTTTAATTTTTAAAAAAACGCCCAGCCCAAAATTTTAAATAGGTTTACAAAATTAAAGAAAACAGAGAGAGTCAACAGAAGATATGCAGGTATTTGACCTTGTGAAGCGTCGAATTTTGAATAAGCATTGAACCTTAAAGTTGAATGCATAGAGTCCAAGGGTCACCAACACGGTGTCCGCGGGCACCAGGTCGCCCCCAAAGACCACATGAGTTGCCCGCAGACCTGTTCTAAAAATAGCACAACTCAGCTGCCTATAAAATTGTATTTTATTCTATTGCTATTATTTTTTTAATCATACTTGCATTTATATAGATTTAAAAATGACAATATCTTAAAAATATGTTTCTTATACATGAAGTTTAGATAAGTTTAGGTGAACTCTGACGTACTCCAGTTCGAAGGTCAGTATTGTGCGTGTGACAATACAGTGCTAGTGGAGAGTA
Organism: Unio pictorum; assembly: GCA_030141615.1. NCBI lineage: Eukaryota > Metazoa > Mollusca > Bivalvia > Unionida > Unionidae > Unio > Unio pictorum. The sequence goes on along the minus strand of JARLTB010000166.1, from coordinate 9,323,839 downwards.
AGCTAGCAGGCGCAACGAAGATTGGCGCTGAACGCAGTTTCTTACCCCAAAAACATGGCAGAAAAAAGAAAGAAATCCTATCACTTTCGCAACGAATGGGAATCGGAGTTCTTTTTTACGACTGTGAAAGAAATCTGCGTGTGTCTTATATGCGGGGCGACTGTGGCAACGGCAAAGCGACACAATGTGGAGAGACACTTTACTACGAATCACAAAAACTACAATGCTAACTACCCACCGGGAAGCGCACAACGGGCATAAAAAGCCCTTGAGCTAAAGACAGCTTTGGGTAAGCAACAGGCTTTTTTCACAAGGCCGGCGAAAAAGTTACAAACAGCAACTGAAGCCTCTTTTAGAGCTACGCATTTCCTGATCAAGAAGAAGAAGGCATTTTCAGATGGAGAAGTTGTCAAAGAAGCAATGATGATAATTGCTAACACTGTACTTAAAGACAAGAAATATGGAACCGATGTAATCGCCACTCTCTCCGACGTCCAACTGGGGGCATCTACGATGGCTAGACGACTGTCAGCTTTGTCCAGTAACTTGGTCGATCAGCTGGACCGGGATCTGGCGAGGTGCAGGTGGTTTAGCATCCAGTGCGACGAGTCCGTGGACAGCAGTAGTACAGCGCAGCTGATCGGATGGTGTTTGAACAAAAGAAGAACTCCTGACACTACTGCCCACAAAGAAAACTACGAGGGGAGTTGACATTTATAACACAGTGAAGGAGTTTTTCGTGCAGAAAAAGGTACCATTGGAAAAGCTGGTAGCGGTGACCACAGATGGGGCTCCTGCTATGATTGGCCGACATGCAGGTTTCATCGCACACTGTAAAGGTGACCCAGACTTCCAAAAATGTCTGCATTACCACTGCATCATTCACCAGCAGGCATTGTGTGCCAAAGTGATCGGCTTTGGGCACGTGATGACTCCCATTGTGAAAATCATAAACAATATCCGCTCCAAAGCAAAACAGCACAGGATTTTCAAAGTGCTTTTGGAGGAGATAGCAGCTGAATATGGTGACCTGCTACTACACACAGAAATCAGATGACTCAGCAGAGGACGAGCTTTGCTTCGTTTTTTGTCACTTGGGTGAAATCAAAGAGTTCATGCAGTCCAAAGGCGAAGACGTCTCACTGCTAGAGGACACAGAGTGGACACTTGACCTTGCATTTTTACGGACATTACTGGGAAACTAAACCACTTGAACTGCGAGCTGCAAGGTAAAGGCAAGACTGTTGTTAATACGATAAGTGCTTTAAATGCATTTAAAGCCAAAATTAACATCTTCTCTGTGGATATACAGAGAAAAAAGGTGCTGCACTTTCCCTCTGTGCAGTCAGTGCTGAAAGACAATGCTTCTGCATCTGATACATTTGACAAAGTTGCAGACAAGTACTGTGAAGTCATAAACAGACTTGGGCAAGAGTTTGAGAATAGGTTTTGTGACCTTGATCAGCTTGAGCCATGTGTATCATTCATTTCCAATCCTTTCGTGAATGTGGATACAACAAGCTTTGCTGAGCAACTAAGTACAACGTTCAACTTGGATGCTGGACAGGTGGAGATTGAAATCATAACATTGCAAAATGACCTCCACCTCAAAGCCTACCAGGCTGCACCAAACTTTTGGTGCCTTGTTGACACAGATAAGTACAGTGGTGTTTGTACAGCAGCTATGAAGGTTGCCAGCCTGTTTGGTTCTACCTATCTATGTGAATCAGCATTTTCTGACATGAACTTCATCAAGAACAAACACAGAACACGCCTCACTGATGCACATCTGAAAGAGTCACTCACGGTTGCAGTGTCAAGTTACACACCAGATTACAATACAATGGTAAACAGCATGCAATGCCAGTCTTCCCACTAACAAAGAAAATGATACCAGATGTCAGTGGCAACATGTCAGTGCCATGGCAAAGTTTAATTAAAATATTGAAGAATTGTTCAATTTTAAAATGTGTGTTCATGACATGTAACAGTTATTATTTTGTTAAAAATACAGCAGATTTGGTCATTAGTTCAAAATGTGACAAGATTTATTTTAAAATATTTAAGTTTTTTCACTACATTACAGACATTACAATGTACATAATTGATAACTTTTTGAAATATGGTGCAACATAGTTCATGATTTGTTTAAAAGGTTTGTCAGTGGCTAGTGAAAATGGGACAATTTTCCTAAGAAATGTAATGTAAGTGATCATCTGAAAATTATACAATTGCTGAGATAAATAGATATAAAGTACTGAATATTGATATGTTTCCCACCTTGTCATTGTTGGTAATTATTGTGGGAAATCATTAACGTGATCAGAGTCTTCACATTATTAATAATGTATAAGGCAAACTAAGCAAATTTCTTATTTCAGAAGAGTGTATCAAACTGGTAGCCCTTCGTACCCATGAAGTATCTATCAGTATCAAAAAGGTTGGTGACCCCTGACATAGAGCATTCAGATTTGATCACATTTAGACTGGATAAGTCTTTATGAAGGGTCACTTCGACCTTTAAAGCTTCATTTCTTACATGTCAGTGTTAAAGCTTCAGAAAGGTCATTGTTTCGACTCAATGAAATTGACCGGATATCTTATCACGGGTTTGTGAAAGAAACAGCTGAACTTCCAATCCATGTCAAATAGTCATTCTTCAAAGGGAAAAGTTATATAACGTAGTTCAGAGATTCTGAGTGACGAAAGAAATGATTGTCTTAGGGTTCATATGTGTAGGATTTCATATGGTTATATGAAATAAATGTGAAATAATTTCATTTGTCTGTTAGGACTATACTGATTATCGTGAGTAAACGATACTTACCTATTATATTTGCTTTTGTAATGTTTAAAAAATATAGTAGGTTAAGGATCTGTGAATGTTATGCAATAGTACTCGAACATTTTAGTAGCATACGAAAATTTTCGATAGACGCTAAGGTGGTAATTTATGACCTGTCGCTAGGAAATTAGGGCAATGTATTACCGTATTAAATCTGAGTATACGCAGTGTCTAGATAGCTAGTGTGTTCTGAGTAACGTAAGTAAAGAAGTTCTATGTACATCTAGAAAGTGGTACATAATAGCGATTTAGGGATAATTTTGTCATTTAAGGAGCAGCTTACCGAGAGATGGTGAGACTCGACAGTCCTGGAGTCCGTGCAAAGAAAAAAGTGAAGCGACGAGTGAAGTCCGAAATAGGAGAAGTGACAAGTTCAGATAAAAGGACTAGGGAGTCGAAGAAGGATGAGGCGGTCGGAATAGAACTACTCGAGGAAATAGGAAACGTTGGAACACAGTCGATGGAAAAGTGATGTAATCAGTTGTGGACATTGCGCTCTTTTCACCATTCGTTATGATGATGAAATAAATCCAAATTAGACACTGCTATTAATTCCTGTTGATGAAACTTAAGTTGAATTGAAAATACCACTATAAATTTGTTTCATTAAGTTTGTTATTTATTTAATTTTTTCTAAGGGGCTCGTATTGCATTATTTCTTACTTACAATCTTGTCTAGTTCTCTGTTGTTATTGTCTTTTCACTCACACCAGGTCACAACATGGAGGGAGGTCATTCACTAGGAAACATAGCTAAGTCAATTTAACTACCCCTCTTACTAAGAGAGAGACGTTACAAGACCTACTTATTATATTTAGATATATCATTTTGGCTTTATTCATTTTAGATACCTTACTTACACTGTAAATGCAAATCATGTATTGATCTGAATTTGTTTTTAAAATGGAACATATTTATATAAAGGCTTAAATATCTTATCTGGTCATGTACATATTATATATACGCCACTGAAATTCAGTTTATCTACCTCAAGTGATTTTAGCCTATCTTCCTTACAACATTTATGTTAACAAAATTCCAGGTAATAAAAAAAATTAGAAATGTGTAACCTATGGAAAATTACCAAAATGGGTCAAAATCTTACTTATTTTATTTCGATATAATATCAAATAATAATAATAATAATAATAATAATAATAATAATAATAATAAGTACTTTGGAAGCGCCTAAACTTTAGAAGCTCTATGGGCTTACAACATATATATTGATATGACTACCAATAACAAAAAAACACACCATGAAATTAAAAAATATAAAAAAAACATGCTGAAATATTTAAGGTAGGAAACATTATTAGGTCTTTAAGTTTGTTCTTGCAGTCCAAAAGGGTTAGATTTAAGAGCACTCTTGGAAGGATTCACTGTGTTTTTGTGTCTAATTTCAATGGGCAATTCGTTCCACGTTGCTGGGCCCTGGTATGCAAAAGAAAGTTGTCCATATGATTTCGTTTTTATATTGGGAATAACGAGTATACGATTGTCAGAAGAGGAGCGTAAGTATCTTGCTGGTGTGTACGCATGGATGGGGCCAGAAATATATGTTGGACTTGAGTCCATCAGTGAAACGTAGCATAGAGAACAAATTTTGTGTTTGATTCTGGATCGAATGAATAGCCAGTGTATGGTAAAGAGCAGCGGGGAGGTGTGCTCTGATCGTGCTACTCTAACGTTGATCTGAGCAGCTGTGGTTAGAACATTTTGAAGATTATGGAATCGATATTGAGACGAACCAGACAGAATTGAGTTACAATAGTCCAGTCTTGAAAGTACTAATGAATACATAAGTGTTTTAGTGGCATCAACTGAAAAATATTTGCGAATGGAGGAAATGCGTCTCAGCTCAAGATATGCACCCTTGCAGATGTTCATGACATGTTTGTGGAGTGTGAGAGTACTGTCTAGAATAACACTTAGGTTTTGTACTGACTGTGTGAATGTAATGTCGGTGTTGCTGATATTTATTGTTGGAGGTAATTGGTGTGAATGAGAAAGTATTTGCGTTGTGATCAGAATGGCCTCAGTTTTATCATCACTTATCAGCAGCTTGTTACATGTCATCCATGATTTCGCATCAGAAATGTACCTCTATACTCCATGGATAGTAGCATCAACCTCAGTTGGGTGGCTAGATTTATATATTTGGGCGTTATCAGCATACAATTGGTGTGGACAGGATGATGATCTATGACATTACAACATAGATCAAAAGGGTTGGGGTGTATTCCATATGCAGATACAGTGTGTGTACTGTTAACTAAATAGGACTTGAACCACAGTAAGTCTGTATTGTCAATGTCATTATAAATGCTGGAGACGGTGAATTAATATAGCATGGTCTTTTGTGTGAAATGCTGCAGATAAATCAAGTAGAGTGAGAACTGTAATCTTTCCGCTATCCAAGGCAGAGAGAATGTCATTAAATAGTTTCAGAAGAGTAGTTTTAGTACTCTGGCAAAGGCGATGTACAGAATGTATATTGGCATAAAGGCTGTTTGAATTCAGATGAGATACAAGTTGGATTAGAAAAACCTTTTCTAAGATTTTTTTTTTTATATGAACGGGAGATTAGAAACTGGGCGGTAGTTCTTTAAAGCGTTATGGTTGAGTGTTGGTTTGTTCAGCAGAGGCTTTACGATGGCAGTTTTGAAAAATGTTGGGAATTTCCCTGATGATAGAGAGGTATTAATAACATCAGTTATTGAAGGCAATATTAGATCTAAGCACTCAAGCGACATTGATCATAGATTTGGATTAAAGTTCGGTCGTCAACGTTGCATTGCTGCATTAACAAATTGGTATAGTAGGCACCGGCCTATGCCCCCTCCCCCCCCCCCCCGACTTTTAGGGGCCCCGCGACAACGGATGTAAATAATATTGATAGGAGAGAATTTGCGAAGGGGCCCCCAATAGTTCAACTGCAAGGGCCTCCATATGGTTCACATCCGGCAATGCAACCGTATCTGTTTTTTCTTAACCATACTTACATAGATTCTGCAATAATGTGTAAGACACAAAATATATTTGTATAGACACACATACACACACACACACACACACAAATGATAACAAAATGCGATCAATTACCAGAACCAAATCAGGTCTTCGAGCACATTCAGGGTATACAGATATCGAGTATTTTGTTTTCTCTTGAAAATGTTTTTTTTTCTTGGGGCCACACTACTGGGAGGTTTCAATTTGTGCTTGAAGTAAAAAAAAAAATATGTATATCCCAGTTATAATATCATCAAGGATGGTCCATTTTCGGCATAATTTCTTCCTACTTTTAAGTAGTGTTATAATGAGTCTTTATGAAGACATTCACCTACCGCATTTCTTCGCTCATAAATTGCGCTAGTTCCCTACAACCTTTTGTTTTTTAAAATAAAACGTTGGTCTTATTTTGGCATGAATTGCAGCTATAGTTATTATCATAGGCACCTTAACTTGAATTTTCGTCAGAGCCATATCAATAGTAAGTGGTGTTGATAGTGGTGCCGGTTAAGTAATTTCATTACGGTTATTTTCGCGAATACGTGTATATTTGGAAATTCTAATGGACGCCCAAAATAGTCTCATCACAGACTCTAAGGTATGCTTCATGGCCATCGACGATAAAACGAATAACATTAGTTTGAAACAACGCAGGTGAAATGGACAACCTTGGAGGACACTGTAGTTAGATAAAGTCATCTGGAGGAACGTTAGCTGAAAGCTCTACTATTCTAGCAGATTATTTCCATTTTTAAACGTTTATAAGATCCACAGAAACGTTTATAAGATCCACAGAAACCTTCCGACACAATTTTTGCGGAAATACTAAAGCGTCATGGTTCCATTCCTGACAAAGAATTCCAAGCTATATGGAATCAGCACAACGAAATTATTTCAGATATTAAATAGTCTCAAATTCTGCCCTGCTGCAAAAACATTTTGTATCATTCAAAAAGATCTACAGCATATAATTGATAATAGTACGTCAATAAAAGTATCTTGTTAAAATGTTAATTTAACTCAGCCTGTTTTCTATTATATGGTATAATATATATCCTCGCTGGATCACACTTTAAAAGAAAAAGAAAAATAATCATATGGAGGCTTTAAAAAAGATCAAAACGCTCGCAATGATTTCAGCATTATCATGACGCTTTGGGTATTTATAGAATAAGGATTTGGGAGGAAAAAGGCAGACAGATGGGCATTATATAGCAAATTAAATCTTGGAAGAAACGTCTCCACGACAGATGAAACCCGACGCAGAGTCACGCGAGCTTGAGAAGTGAAGCTTTCACGCGGTTGCATGCGTGTGTTAAACATCCTAGTTGAGAAACGTTATGGTGAACTAGAATGGGTGCTGTAAGTTGGGAAGTGTGAAAGGGAAGAGTGGTCTTAAACGCAAAATATGTTACTACTATCGGACACGGTACTTCTTTTAAAAATTCATTACTTGTTAACATCTAATTAGGCAATGAAAGAAGATTTGCGAAGAATAAAATTATTTCAAAGACTAAATAGTCTCCACAAGTTGTTGTTGTTGCTGCTGCTCTTGTTGTTGTTGTTATAGGGTTTAGCGCCATTTCTCAGCACAATATAGGCCATAAATGGCGGCCAGTATAATTGATGGAGTATGAACGCGGGAAAGAACCGCCGTCCTAAACGAAACTAATGGCAAGAGCAAGAGACTAGAACCCACACAGAGGTCAGATAGCAGGTATAACGGCACCAATTGTACAACCCCAGGTGGACGGAGCGTATGGTGTAGGGAGCATGGCATTAATAAACAACACTAGCTGTGATTGGTGCATTATGTAAGATTTGTACTTTCTGTTAGGCTTAAATAAAAGTTAAGCTTCTAGGCAACATGTGATATTGTGTTAATTCATGTCTAGATCATATTTTGTATTATTTTATATGATGTTTTTAAACTGTGGTACACATAACTGAAAATGTATCTGTTGTGACTAGATAACTCTTACCCCTGTCTAGTTCCAGCAGAGTTATCTCTCTTAAATGTAATGGTGTATCTGGTTTTGTACTTGTGAAATTAACTTGTGAATAAACATTGTTCTTTATGACAGTGTGTGACATGCATGCTGAGGTAGGACAGAAAGTCTAATTATTTTACAAAACATTAGCATTGAGGTCTATGGAAAAACAATTGGTACCGTGATACCAGCAGTGATCCGTAACGGCGAGCGCATTATACCAATCAGACACTGTGTTAAGTGTTAACTTGATTTCATAACTAGGACAAACGTTGTATTAAGCTAATTTTCACTTAATTTTTGTGTACTTGTTTGTATAGACAATAGGTCATTATTGTCATAAACTTGTATACAATTCCTCAATGTTATTGTATACAAATTTGAAAGAGTTATATCCCTTCCACTGTAATCCCTCTTTACAAGCATGTTTCATATTTCCTTGAGTGGGAGGGTGTTTAATGTAAATAATAATAATAATAATAATAATAATAATAATAATAATAATAATAATAATAATAATAATATCAATAATAATAATAATAATAATAATAATAATAATAATAATAATAATAATAATAATATGTTAAATTAACTTATTTGTTTGTATTTATGTTAGTAGAAAAATGTATCTACTAGTCTAAAAATTACTAAATTTATCACCGTGTAAGAAAGTAGCATGCTTACGGTTTCTATTATCGTTGTCAGTAGTCGGTGAAATTGTATTTTGAACATATCATCTAAAACCGTGATGTAGTTTTAGAGAAGTATGGACTGGAGTAGGGGTGGGCAATCGGGGTCTTTTACAAGGAGTTCTTCTTTGACAAATATATAAATAGTGTGGTCTTATAATATTCTCTATGGTCCATTCCTTCTTTGTAACAATTTATTTTTACTAACGCACTAATTTAATAAAGAAAAATCCTAATATTATTCCTGATTTGAAAATCTGTTCATAAAGTTTATAATCTTAATTTTTTTTTACATCATCTATACAAATGGTCATAATTCAGAATTATTTCTCAAAAGAGAACATCTGATTTATCATTTGGGCTTATTTATAATCTTATTTGATAAATTCGTAATATTCAGTCAATTATACAAATTCAAAGTGATATAAGCGGAAATTGTTAATGGTCTGCTAATAACTAAGAAGAACTTAGATCTACCCGCATGACCCTCCGGCGGGTAAGATGGTTAGAGCATTCGCCTCTGATACGAGAGGATGCGGATTTGAAAACAAGGCCGAGTTATACCAAAGACATAAAAATGGTACTAACAGCTGCTTCGTTTGACGAAAAGCATTAAGATGTTGGTTTTTCTGATGTCAGGGTAATGTGACTCAGTGGGAAATGATGCTAAGTGTCTGCGACGTTAAAAGCTACGACAAAAATACAAACTACTCTCTCTCTCTCTCTCTCTCTCTCTCTCTCTCTCTCTCTCTCTCTCTCTCTCTCTGTCTGTCTGTCTCTCTCTCTCTCTCTCTCTCTCTCTCTCTCTCTCACACACACACACACACACACACACACACACACACACACACACACACATTTGCCTACACCACTTCCGTTGCCTGGTTTTTAATATTTGTTATGAAAGGCAAAACTCCTCACCGCACAATGTGCTGGACTGCGCATGCACAACAGTTCCCGCTATTGCATAGGAATAGCTTCTATACATTTATTTTAATGCTATGCATGTATTTTCTATTACTATATGTTGTATATTCTATTTTGTATTGTCTTATTTAGCATTTCCTGTGTATGTGTGAGTAAGATGTATATTCTAGATTGCATCTTTATATCTGCCAATATTTATTCCTAAAATTATTAAACGTATTATTTAAATAGTTTGCAACTTCGTGTCTTCCTAATTGATTTAAATTATTTTTTATTACACACATTACCGTTTTGAACTGTGTCTTTTCACCTCTTCATATTCTCTTTGAAAACGACATATTTCTTATTTTAACACTGTCAAGTATCACACTTTTTAAATGTTCACGTTACTGAAGGTTACAATGTAACGCAAGGACGGTTGCGAGTTTGTTTTTTTTTTTTGTAGCAAGATGCACGATGCAATAGACCAATGTCCTATTGTGACAACAGAGGGCGCTGTGATCTCAGACTGAAGTCATACGAGTCCGATATCACGGAGGACTGAACTACAGATCCGACCTGCCGTGTATCGGCAGCAAAGCAGTTTTGATAAATAATGATGCAGCATAAATTATTTGTTTTTCCAGAGTATTGGTTTTGTCATTGTTATTGTTGTTGCTGCTGCTGTTATTGTTATAAATAGTGAAGAAACCACACTTCACATTCACCGTTCTTTGGTAGATCCATCATAATCTCTTGTTCTTATTCATTTTATTTTCTTTTGTTGTAGCGTCGTTGTTTAAAACTGACAATCATGTTGCAAGTAGATATCATGAGAATTGAAAAGAAATAAAACTTTTGAAAACGTTGCACCCTCGTCCTAAGTGATAAATCTACACTGCTTCTCTCTTTTGACCTTGAAGCTGCAAACGGAGAACTGCATATCGACGTGTAAGGGAAAATAAATTATTAATTACTGGAAACATTTCATGACATCGTTTCTCGATTAAACAGTACTCTGGATTGTTGTGCATGTTGCGAAAATGCAGGACAGCACACTCTTTCTTGGCACAAAATTTCGATCTAAAACCAGTTTTCGCCACATACTGCTTTAGAATTTGAACTTTAATTATCTATATTTTTGTGTGAAACAACGTTTAAACGGATAAATCACCCGAACTCCTACCCATACGGTATAGATAATGTCAAGAAAAGTCTTAAGAGTCAGTCCACCGGAACTCCGAAACTGCTCCAAACTGTTGCCGGTGAATACCATAATCACCATTTTCGTCACTATTCCCACCACCTCATAACCTTTTAAGTATTTTATCTCGTAGTCCAAATTTCATCTGACCCTTCCCACCCAATTTTTGATATTTCGATATATATGTTGGGATGTGGGGTCAAATTCCATTACCTGTCGAAAAGGTCTTATTCGCTGCCACAAGGTTTTACATATATTGAATTCAATACAAACCCCTAAAATTCTTTAGAGTGGTCTCTAATTGACCTAACACAACCAAAAGAAAAATATATTTTTTTCAAAGAAATTTTTAGATTTTTTTTTCTTCAACTGGAACCACTGGGGCTGGATGGTGAATTCTTAGTGATGAAACTATAGTTTGTTTTGAGCAAAGATTACAAGTTTAAGAGAAAACCCAGTGAGAATGTTATCCAGCGTATTAGTTCGATTAGTTTTACTTGCAATTCGAGAATATTTCGTAACTTAACGATTTAATTAGAGAGGTTTCTAATTCTTTTACAGGCCTCTCTAATTCTAACACAGACATATCTAATTGTAATACAGAGGTCTGACATTCAGTCTTAGAGGTCTACATATAAACAACATGAGAGAGGTCTATACTTGACACACAGAGCTCTCAAATAGAAATTATAAACTTCTCTAAAACCATAGAGGTATTAAATTAAAGATATGTAACAACGGCCTCCCATACTCGAGCCGTTTACTAAGGGCTGAGAAAATTTAGAAGATGTTACATCGAGTCGTACCTGCATGAAATCAATAGGAAAATTATTTATTTTCTGACCAATTGCAAGTATGTCTTTCGATGCCTTTAATTTTCTGACAGACGACTGAAACTACAGTATTGATGAAACTGAATAAGGTGCTCGCCGTTTGCCTTTCTAGTCGCATGGCTGCACAAATCTAGCAACCTACAGGTCCATGACATCAAAGGTCCAATAATCATGTGACATGAATCCTTCCCCAATGTTGTTGTATTTTTTTCTCTCTCTCGAAAATTTTAAATATTATTGTGAAAGAACGAAAGGACACATAATTCTCGACATATTATTCCGAAAACAACGACCAGAAACCTGTCACTGGTGTAGCAACATGGATTAATTAAGATTGATGAAAAACAGCGCACGTGTCAACGATATTTTTGTTGTGTGATATGTTTGTCCTTGATTTTCTCTGTACTATCATAGCATGAAATATGTCCATTAACACAATGTTCTAAAATTCGTAAAAGTACGAATCGCGTGATAATTGTTTTTTTCGCCAGTATATACGGAGCCATTTAAAAAGATGTTTAATAGATTCTTCATAAAGTAATGTGCAGCTTCTTATTAACTATAATAAAAGTAAGAAAGAAAAAGCGATAAAAATATACCCATCCACCCACCTCTCTCTCTCTCTCTCTCTCTCTCTCTCTCTCTCTCTCTCTCTCTCTCTCTCTCATCCTGTTCATCGTGTACTTTATTCCTCTTCGCGGTATTTTCTATCGGAAAAAAAAACAACGGTGTGATATTTCACTTATGTGCACATACCTTTTTACTTACAAACCTTTTCATAGGACTTTGTAACAGAGCAATTTAACCTGTAGTATTCTATGTGTTTACTCATAGAATAAAGCTTATGTTAATTCAATGCTATGATTATCAGCATGTTGATTCATTTTGTGCACGGATTGTTTCAAATTTCATTTCATATCCTTTACAAATGAAATCGAACGATCTACTCCCAAGCTTGGCTGAGAGAGGGAACTGATTGCATCGTATTTCGTTACAGAAGCCAGACGACCATTTCACACCAAATTTAAAATGTACATCTTATGTATATCTGATCTGGCATTTTATTGTTAATACTAACGACTCGGAATGACTCTTGAGTCGATTTGTAACCATTGTGTCTCCATTTTGGCATGGATTCATCTCGCTCCAAAAACTGGACCATCTGGTTCCATATTCGGTTCCAGTTTTATTGTGCACATATGTTATCACATCCATACTTGTATTCCAGATTTTATCACATCTAGAATTGTATACCCTTTTGAATGTGTTCATATATTTTATGATATTCAGATTTTTAGTCCAATTTTAATAAGTACACATATTTTCATCTTCTTTAATTGTTCGTATTAATTATATCATCATTTATTATTTGTCAGGCCATTGTTGACTTCATATTGTTATGTAGGATTACTACTTTCAGCTGATGTGTATACATATGCAGTTTCTATATCTTTATTTTATGACAACATGGGAGATTAACATCATGCTGCAGCTACTATCTTAAATTATTATTATTATTATTATTATTATTATTATTATTATTATTATTATTATTATTATTACTGGTGATATTATTATTATTATTATTATTATTGGTGATATTATTATTGTTATTATTATTATTATTATTATTATTATTGATGTTATTATTATTATTATTATTATTATTATTATTAATATTATTATTATTATTATTATTATTGGTGATATTATTATTATTATTATTATTATTATTATTATTATTATTATTATTATTATTAACACGTCTGTGGTGGATTCGCTGAACGGAGAGTTAACATTTACAGACTGACATATAAATATCAGCACCGAGGTGATGAATGAATAATTTCACTTAGGTCTAAATATTTTCAGAGTGTGCTTTCCGTTTTTGGTTGTTGTTTTCAGAAAATGGGTTTGTGATATTGTGTTGTCGCATATTTATTTATTTATTTATTTATTTATTTATTTATTTATTTATTTATTTATTTAAGTCCCCTACCAGATGCGTCACTATTTGTCTCAACGATAGAGGAAAATGGTATTTATTTTGTAATTCTCAAGACTGGAATTGAAAGGGACGGAAACAAACTTGCTTATTTATATGAAAGAAGTGTAATTCGTAGGGGTGGGGGTTTGTGTGTGAAATTACGTTATATCTTCATCTTGTTTTTCTGAGCGTATATTGGAGAAGATGATGGTGTGTTTTAAAATACTGAAATGCCCGGCTGTTATATCCTAATCAACAAACCTGTTCAATTTGTTCGAGTAACTGTTATGAAAAGATTTTTGTCATAACCTTCTCATTTCTTGCTATGAGAAGGAATTACTCATTAGCTAATAAACGTTCTTTACCCATGGTTAGAGAGAGAGAGAGAGAGAGAGAGAGAGAGAGAGAGAGAGAGAGAGAGAGAGAGAGAAGGAAGTGTTTAGGCTTTCTTAAAAGAGGTGCACAGCGGTGTAGATACGGCTTTGAGTTCCGACGAAACGGACTAATTTTGCCAAGCAAATCTTCTCGCTCCTAATACAGTTTCTTAGGACGCGGACAAATATGTTCATATGTCTTAGTTCTTGGGTTTCGCCAGAATCTCAAAGTTTGGCTTCATCGTTTCTTACCGACAACCGTCTGGGTCTATGTAAGTCATGAGACAGATTTTTCCATGATCACGCGAAACCTTAGTGACGTATTAGGTAGAAGGAATTTGTGTATTCAGCACTGCTGCTGCGTTCTAAATTTTCCAGCTTAAATATTATACAATGTGTATGATTGTTTTCATTTCACATATAAAACACAGTCTTTATTTAAAAAGTAAACATTTCTATAAAACAAAATGTACTGGGGAAAATTGTGTACGTTTTAACTAATGTTAACTTTGGTATGAAGTCTAGAAAACGTATGCTGTTGCTTGATGATGCATTGTTCCCGTAACTTCTTTCAACATCAACTTTCATTTTTTTAAAATTAAAATCGAACTTACCGCCGACATTGCAATTTGTATGGTTCATATTACAATTTGAAATTAAGTGTCTCTATTGCATATTCGAGTGTGTCAAGCTCTTCATCAAAAGTCAATTTGTATTCCTCTCTGATCTTCATTTTCCTTTCACTCTCTTCAGATGTTGATTGTGATAAATCATTTTGCGCATTGTATTCTTGGGATCTTAATTTCGTCTTGTTCTTTTTCTTTGTCTGTTCTGTTTGTTTCACCTCTTATTGTTCTGCCATTTTAATTGTCTGTTCAGCGTTTCGTTTCCTAAGTTTGTTTCTCAGTTCGTTTTGGTTTTGCTCTTTCTCTTTTTGTCCTTGGTGTTGTTGTTTTGTGTGGGTTTTTTTAAAAAAAATTCTTATTTGTATCTTCTTTGTTGTTCTTCGCTGGGCTCTTGAATTATATATTGATTAATTTGTTGAGCTCCTGGTTGGTTGCTTTGTAGGTCTTTTTCCTCATTTCCTTTGCTTTGTTACGGTGATTATTTCCATTTTCCTTTATTTCGTGGTTTGGGTATTGATGCCTCCTGCTGTTCATTTTGTTGCTGTGTGTTAACCGTGGATTCTCGTTCTGTCGTTTTTGTTTCTGGACATTTTCGAGAGGATTGCCCCTTTTTGCCACACTTGGTACATTTTCTGTGATATATGCAACCCTTGCACCATGTTCTTACAGGAATCCGTGAGAAATTAAATACTTTCTTTATTGTCTTCAGTTTTTCTTTGTCGATTTCTAAGATTCTCACTCCGTCTCTAACGGGATAGCCTGGTTGTGTGTGAATTCTTGACTTGTTTACTTAAATCTGAAGGTTTTCCTCATTTTTTTCTACTGTTGCTGCAGTTGGTATCTCTAGCGATATATGGAGCACTGCTGTTCTTTTATTTTATTTTATTTTCCTTAAGAATGGTACTGGTTCCACTTCATTGATGGTGATATCTCCGTACTCTAGTTTTCCAAATGGCAGTATAGGCGTACTCCCGTTGGGTCTTAAAATATAGGTTCTCTCGCCTATTATATTAAATGAGTCCGCAAGGTTAATAAATGATTTAACTAAATATGTAAACAATGTCAGTAATTTTTACATGCTTGGTCTTTTTCTGGTTCAGTCCCTTCCATGTGTATCTCTTGTATACCAGACTTGTTTTTGCATGAAAGAAATGTTCCTTCCTCTGTTTCAATTCGCTTAAAAAGATTTTTTCAGTTCTGCTACTTGTTTGTGTTTCGACAACTTGTTTTTTGCATGTACAATCCGTGCAAAATTTGAGTACAATTCAGCCAAATTAAAATTTTCTGAGTTCTATATTTGTGTAGATATTATACTTTCCGTGTCAATATTCTTTGACAATATTCTCATTTTTTTAAAAGTAATGCCCCATTACACATCTGGCTTCCAGTGGCTGTTTTGCTCGTGCCATAGCAAGGGTTTGGGTAATAATAGTCAAACTTTACTTCCCAAACTTATAGAAATTATATATACATTCGCACGAACGTTGAAATTTGTTCCAATGTTTACCGAGTCAAACGCATGCGGTTCTTTAGAACTCTTTGGTTAGAGATTTCCTCTAGGCTGAACAATAAAAATCCAGTAAAATCTCTGTAGGGACTAATAGCAACCTATTTCCTCTACGAAATACACCTACGTACACACACTTTTTGAAAAGTCAAAGAATGTGATTCGATCGCTCGAAAACTGCTATTGATACGTGTACCTAGCTTTATAACAATACTCAATAAATGCTTTTATTAGATCGGATATATATCTATTACGAATGAATATTTTTTGCCTTAATACGTTTATCTTATAGAATGAATATTAATCAAAGTCCCCATAAACGTGCATTTTCTGCTTAAATAAACTCCTATTAAAATATAAGATCGACTATACCTTTGACTTAGATTTATACAACATTGTTGCATTCCAATGGCGATAATCCGTTACGCTTCTTGATAAGCCCTGGTCACGTGTGCTCATTTTTCCTCGTTTCTCATGTTGTTTTTTCTGAGTTTATTGTAGTATAAACTGTCAGTATCAGAATCACGCAGCAAATAACGCTCGAAAGGCGTTATGTACGACACACGGTACTAATTATATGGAAGAAATGTGAACCAGTCTAGAAATGGGAGATCAAATAAATAATCGAGTATATACGGGTTTGGTGGTCCATGTTGGTTAATAATGAAAAGTAAACTGTTAGTAAATGTATCTTTGAGAGCTTTACAAAAATATATAGACAATGTTCTATTGATGCAATTTTAGTATTTTTACGGACTTGACCTATGAGTAATCAATAATGAAAGTAGCACCTGATTCACTTGGTGCAGAATCAAAAACTTGTGTTTCATGCACATTTAGATTTTTGTTTAAAATGCCGCGGCTCATATGGAGTTCTCCACACAGAAGCTTGCAACAAGGATAGCTGTGCATGAAGAAATATAGATTATTGTTCAACTAATAATCGTTTCTTTGAATCCTTTTTCGTGTTCATTGACAGTTTAGACTACCTACAGGAGCTACTTATAAATGAAATTAAGACTATTAGTTAAGGGCTTTAGTCAAAAAGTGCAAGAAAGACATCGGCCATGACAGTTACGATGTGAGAGTAGCTGATCTATGTCGCACCCTCCCTAGCACCCTCATCTTAACTATCGGAGTCGGCGTCATACATTGTAGAACTGCAAGTCAAATTGTTATAATTTAGTATTTTAACAATCCTCTCTTTTATCCATCCCTATATCCATCGATCTATAGTTTAAATTCATGTGTAACGGGCCGCGGTGAAAGTGTTGTAACCCCAATGTTCTTCTCGGCAGATTTCGAGTTTCTCAGCTTTGTTTTTAAATTTATTCAAAGAAAGAGTCATTCATATTCAGAAACACTACATAGACTTTTGTGTATGCCTTACAGTTCAGTGTTTCACATTACGTTGCACGCGACTCAGTAGAACTTAGTATAACGTAGTTCTCCGTACAGTTTACACAGAAATAAACGCAACCGGGTCCGATCATATGGTTATGTTCCCTACATTTATCGAATTATGAAATTGCAATTGCTTATGCATAAACCTGATTAACCAAAAACTACGGTGTTGATGAATTATTTTTATTTTTGTGATTGATTTGTTTTGTAAAGCTATAAAGG
The DNA here is from genome assembly GCA_030141615.1 of Unio pictorum. Classification (NCBI taxonomy): domain Eukaryota; kingdom Metazoa; phylum Mollusca; class Bivalvia; order Unionida; family Unionidae; genus Unio; species Unio pictorum. The sequence continues at coordinate 9,306,239 of JARLTB010000166.1, read as the reverse complement.
AGAGTGCCTTAGAAAGGCTTAGATCAATCGGACGACCTGGGATGTTAAGGAGAAGAATAATTAGAAATGTTTCTTCCCTTATGACAACAACTATGTATTGAATATAACACATTTAAATATATCTCAGATAAATAACATTATTTTAAATATGCTTTTTATTTATTCCACTTATTTTATATTATTTTATATTTTTTTAATGTAGAACTGATAAATTAACATTACTTTTGCACATTTCTACTTATAGATACGTAAAGGATCGCTCCGGTGGCCTGAGTGATTAGAGCGTCCGCATCTGACGTTGGAGTTCGCGGGTTAGAACCTCGGCCGAGTCATACCAAAAATTTATATAAATAGTGCTAACAGATGCCTCAAAATTAAGAAGTTAGTGTTAGGACTGGTGTTAGGGTAATATGAATGGGTAAAACACCAAGTGCTAGACATCGCGATAAACTGCCACTCTGCAAACAGCGTAGAGATATTACAAAATTGTTAAGCTACGTTAAAAAGTCTAAATCACACACATACAGAGAGAGAGAGAGAGAGAGAGAGAGAGAGAGAGAGATAAAGCGCTAAACTTCACCACTAACTCTTCTTTTATGTATTTATTTATTTGGAGGGAGTGGCTTTTTACTAAACTTCACATTTTTCAACAGTGATACTTTTTGTCGTCAACAAAAGGTGTGTAGATAGTTTCGTATTTGTTCTTGTAGTACACATACAATTATACACAGACACCAATTTGGCATATATTGAATAATTTATGTCTCAAATGATATTCAATAGTTTGGTGTCGTACGTCTCTAGAAACTACAACAACAAATACGCATGCAAAGCTATACTGTATTTGATACGTTCTTACGTATAAATAATTATGTATGCAAATAGAGCGCGTGCGAACACAGTTCTTTCGTTATTTGTGTAAAAGAAATTAACATTATTTTTAAAAAAATTGTTTAGACAAAATAAGTAGGATACTCAAATTTTAAATTTGTATGATTGTTCTGCATCTGAGAAAAGGCTTTTTGGCTTGTAATGCTATTACATTCCCAATTATACAATCTTTTTATTTCTGTAACGATACAACTTTATTTCAAATTCTGTTTCTTTTTCAGAAACATAAATATTGAGGTTTTGAAGATATTTGTATTATTAAAATGTAATTCCTGAAAAGAGTGTAAAATATATTCTGCTTTGAAAAATAAGCGCAAACAATCATTACTCAGTTTGTGCGGTATTCATAAATAACACGTAAACTAATTCGATTTTTATTAAACCTGACTAATTAATCCGTCAACAAACTGTTTGATAAAATCATATTTTACAGTAATAACAACTAATCAGAAAATTGAACAGTAATTTCCTATCCAGGTTTAGTCGCATAAAATTAAATGCAAACGGAATACCAAAATGACGAAAAGATGAATAGGATAAAAAACAAACTTTTTTTGTAGTTTTAATAATTTATGATGCACTTACCTTGGCTTGAAGAACAAACTGTCCCACTTCACTGATATGTGATGTCGAATTGAATCGGTATATGTACTCGTACCCAGGCTCAAATCTGACAAACCTGGCATTGGCACGTTTTAGGATTGACAGAAAGAAGCAGTAAATACAAAATGAAAATAGTGATAAACTACGTGGGGTCCAATACCCCATCTTGTAATTGTATGTCAACACCGTTCAAAGTAGCGCATGTGGGTTCATAGCTACATATACGATGTCTGTATTTCTAATTTGTGTAATGAACTGGTTTAGAGAAGTAAACGTCCACCTCTCATATGACCTTTTAGGGACGAGGATTTAGCGATTCGTGGCTTTTAAACAATACAATCCAGTAGAAAATGGAGGGATGATATATCTGTCGGTTAGAATTGTGTTACAATGAAAGGAACAGAACGAATGAGGCCTGTAATAAAACGCTAAGCTTATTGGTGCATTCCTTTTGTGAAAAGAGACAAACATAAAGCATTCGTTTTTAGTAAATGGACAGAAAGTCACAGGACACAAATGTCATACACATAGGTTTGAAAGTCGCATAGTAATGTCACACTTTGAATTTTCAACAATTTATTTATAAGAAAAATGTATGAAACATATTATGTTAGTTTTAATCATACAATTAATTGATGGCTTCACAGGAAACGGTAATTTTTTAGCAACTCGTCCTAGTGGCAAATTGTAAAACAGGCTTACAACATTGTGATCACTGATGTAATTTAAGGCTTACCTTTAGAGAGGAATTGGCAGCTTTCAAAGGAAAAACAGGTAAAAGTTATAAAGGCGTTATGAAATGAAGTGGTGAAATGTTTCTACTTCTTCAAATAAAAGATAAACATTTCAAATATAAATGTCGTGAAAATGTGTGTGTGAGTGTGTGTGTGTGTGTGTGTTTTGGATTGTTAACGTAGCTTTAACAATTTTTCAGTCATATCGCTACTATGTCTGCAGTGTTTATAATGATGTCTAGCACTGGGGCATCATGCCGCAGACATGTAACATGATGTTTCACCCAGTTATCATGACACCAGGCCGACCAGTCCTAACACTAACCCCTAAACTAATCTGCCAACTATTTAATGCTTTATACAACCATTGTATACAGGAATATTAACTAATCTGTCAACTAATTAGTACTTTATACAACCATTGTATACAGTAATATTAACTAATCTGTCAACTAATCAGTGTTTTATACAACCATTGTATACAGGAATATTAACTAATCTGTCAACTAATCAGTGTTTTATACAACCATTGTATACAGGAATATTAACTAATCTGTCAACTAATCAGTGTTTTATACAACCATTGTATACAGGAATATTAACTAATCTGTCAACTAATTAGTGCTTTATACAACCATTGTATACAGGAATATTAACTAATCTGTCAACTAATCAGTGTTTTATACAACCATTGTATACAGGAATATTAACTAATCTGTCAGCTAATTAGTGATTTAAACAACCATTGTATACAGTAATACTAACTAATCTGTCAACTAATCAGTGTTTTATACAGCCTTTGTATACAGTAATACTAACTAATACGTCAACTTGTTAGTGTTTTATACAACCTTGAACCATTGTATTCAGTAATACTAACTAATCCGACAACATGTTTGTCTTTGATTAAACCAGATTTTACAGTAATAATAACTAATTTATCAACTAATTAGTGCTTTATACAACCATTGTATACAGTAATACTAACTAATACGTCAACTAGTTAGTGCTTTAAACAACCATATTATACAGTAATACTAACTAATCCGTCAACTCGTTCGTGTATTATACAACCTTGAACCATTGTATTCAGTAATACTAACTAATCTGACAACATGTTTGTGTCTTATTAAATCAGAATTTACAGTAATAATAACTAATCCGTCGGATGATATAGTTTTTTTTCTATCCAGGTTGAGCCCCATAAGAAAATTATTGCAAATAAAAAAAGAAGAAAGAAACGAGAGAAAGATTAATAGATAGAAAGAAATATTTTTGTAGTTTTAATTATTTATGATTCACTTAGCCTTAGCTAGAAGAACGAACTGCCCCACTTCATTGATATGTGATGTAGAACTGTTAAGGTATATATATATATATATATATATATATATATATATATATATATATATATATATATATATATACTCGTACCCAGGCTCAAATTTGACAAACATGGCATTGACACGTGTTAATAACTTTTATTATTTGATGTGTAAACCTCTTTATATGCGGTGCTTTTGTATCTATATGATATGGAAACCTCTTTATGTGCGGTGCTTTTGTACTTATATGATGTGGAAACCTCTTTGTGTGCGGTGCTTTTGTACTTATATGATGTGGAAACCTCTTTACATGCAGTCCTTTTGTACTTATATGATGGGGAAACCTCTTTATATGCAGTGCTTTTGTACTTATATGATGGGGAAACCTCTTTATATCCTTTATGTATGCTTTATATGCCACCACAATGGCCATCTTGACAATTTTGTCATGGAAAATTCTCTTATATAACTCGTACTAATATTGTGCTTTCACAAAAGACTTATTATAATGTCTTTTTTTTTTAAATCAACATGGTGCCAATATGGCGTCAACAACTACTGACTTGGCAATCTTGTTATTGCTGAAGAATATCAATGATGCTATAAACACTTGAGTGCTAAAAGTAACAAATAATGTTATCTTGAATTCCGGAACATTATTTTGCACCAGTAGCATGTCAGATCCTTACAGAGTGACTTGTTTCAAATACTACAGAGGTTACAGAATGCCTTGTTTCAAACACTACAGAGCTTACAGAGTGACTTGTTTCAAACACTACAGAGCTTACAGAGTGACTTGTTTCAAACACTACAGAGCTTACAGAGTGACTTGTTTCAAACACTACAGAGCTTACAGAGTGACTTGTTTCAAACACTACAGAGCTTACAGAGTGACTTGTTTCAAACACTACAGAGCTTACAGAGTGACTTGTTTCAAACATAACAAAGCTTTAAATCATATATATTTGTACAATGTTTCAATTAAAATTACCATTTAATGTCTCTTGATCTTCTTGCCTTTTAACATCTAGGTTTCACAACTGAAACATATCGAGGATCTTATTTTGTGTTCAATTCACCGAAGATTATATGGTGTCTTTGGTGTAGTATTCTATAATCCTAACAGATTCTCTGTAAATATCAGTTCCATAGTTTGACGAGGTCCATTTGTTGGGGCACTTTAAATTCAGTTCTTGTTGACATAGTTCCTCCGTTGTGATTGATTGTCGTACAAATATTGGTCTCGGATTGTCTTCCGAATCATCTAAGTCTATATTGCCTTCAACACCATAATTTTAGCATCTGCCAGTGGACTGTCAATGGGATTATTCACGAGCCCTGCTGTATACAGCCTTATCGGAGATGTTTTGACTGTACGTTTTCTATGCCTAACCAATGCATTTCGTTAAATGTTTAGCTTCTCGTTAATTTCTAAAAGGAACACTTGATGAAGAACAAAATTATATACATCATTCATGATGTCTAGGATCGCATCATCTTCTTTGAACTAGAAGAGATCATGGTAATAGCTAAGAACCCCTTCATATACACCTCTCCATAAACGCTCAATGCGCTGATTATGTTAACTCTTTTCTGTATTCATACTACCATACTAGGTACACGGGGTCTAATCATGTAGTCAGATATTTTAGAGTTTGCCTTGCCTCAGACCTGACCATTAACGGTAGTCAAAGTTCCTGCACCCACTTAAAAAAAAACAGTTTAAGTGAGTTTCAGTTTTGTTATTATCAGAGCATTCAAGGAAGGTGAAGAAGCGACCGAAGTCATCAATGCCTCCAACAAATCAACTTAAGATTAGGGTCTACAAGCCATACATGATTTGGTCCAGCTACGTAATACACTCTGCGATGCAGCCGTCTCCCTATCACATTCATGTGTTTGAAAATAAAATTTTTAGTCAGATTGTTTTTATACGAAATATATCTTTTAAATAAGAATGTATTTTCGTTTGGTCCAACAATTTCGCATGGTAGTTTCCGCTATGAGAGAGAGACCTGACAAATTAAAATATTTTAAAATATTAAAAAACTTTCAGTTATAATATATTGGCATGTCGAGAAAAGTTACACGGAGGCCATATACCTAATCGGAAAAAAGTATTACCTGGCGGCAATTTTAATCAGCAAACAACTTTTCGCATAGGTTTTGAAAACATATCAAATTCAGTAACTAAAGTAAGAGGTCTAAAAAAGAAAACGTTAGCTAAAAAAGATAGATATGTGAATCTGATTAACATGACATTATGCCCGATGAATAATGCACATGATTCCTAATCGAAGCATCAGTAATTTCAATGGATGAATATGGCAAGTGAAATGAAATCAATTCCTTCTTTGTGATTGGTTGAGATAAATAAATTTTAAACATTAAGCACATGAAATAGTTTACTATAGAGTAGCCATATGTCAGTGGCTATTCTACGTGTTATAAGAATGTAATCAAAACAACATTAACTAATAACACAAAATTATACAAGATCTATATTATCGTTGCTTCACCACAATGTGGGAAAACTCTTATTATTTCATTAACGGTGAAGTCTAATGAGGTTGTACTGTCTCATTCTTCGATATACAGCAGTATCTGAAACAGACAGTGCGTTGCTGGTATCCTGAACTGTAAATCTTGTTTCGAGAAGCCCTTCAATAGTTATGTTTGGTATACTGAATTCATGGCGGCCGATGTGAGTGCTGATCAAATCTAGCTGACAGCTTCCGTATTTGACGCATTCTGTCCGTAGCCTCGTTATGTCAGACTTATTGATTAAGTCCAAACATTGAAAGTCACACAATGATAGGTTGCACGCAATATCGGGCAAAAGGCCACATATATAAAAAAAAAACAATTTCATTTTTAATATGTATTTGGCTTAAATGTGAATTGATGGCTTCACAAGAAAAGGGTAATTGTTATGCAACTGAAGTCTTAAGGATAACTTGCTAAAACTAGCATATAAGATTGAGATCACTGAAGTTCTTTTAGGATTACTCTTAAGACAGGAAAACGTAGTTTTAATAATGATACACAAGTACAATTTGGGTTTCAATCTATAATTACTTTTTAAACAAAATTGCCAATAAAATTAAACATTTTTTGTGCTAAATGGCTTTACTTTCCATGAACTATTTAAAACAAATCTGTAATGAACTTTTTGCACAGTCACAACAGTGTTTTTTTTATTAGTACTTGTGTTACTAAAATATCTTGAAAAACAAACAAAATAAAACTCCTACAGCTGATAATTTGTTTAAAATGTCAATATCTCGTTGAAGAAGGTGCGCTAAATCGAGTCGTGTAGTTCATATAAAACATTAAAGATTTAAAGAGAGAGAGAGAGAGAGAGAGAGAGAGAGAGAGAGAGAGAGAGAGAGAGAAGAAGAAGAAGAAGAAGAAGAAGAAGAAGAAGATCAGAAGTTATATATGCCCAGTTCTCAGTTATCTGTTGTTTATAATCAATACAAAGAATAAAATATAGCAAATATAGCAATTGCTCACCATCGCAAATTATCTTCGATTTTTTTAATTAACTGTTTTCTGATCACCCCCACCCCGACCCATCCTCCATTCTCAAAACAAGGGGTCATATCATAAAATTTGTCACAAACCTGTTGCCTGTTCCTGATGTGATTGTGTATGTACATTCTGGTTGTTTAGTGGTTAGGAATATGTCCGATAAACTAATTAGTTATGAAATAATTGTACTATTACTGTTATAACATTTTTCTTTGGTATATTTTAATTTTTCTTTTATTATTATTTTCACCCTGGATCAGGCCCCACACGGTACTGAGTCATGAATAACATGCAGACGTTGGTTATGGAGACAAGATAACTGCGAGTTTCGTCAGTTTGCACCTGCATATTTAGGGGACGAAGGAGTAACACACGGACGAACGGACAAGGTATCACTATATCCCCCTTGGCTATCAAGACTTTTTAATAAATGTGATACAAATCCAATTAACAGAGAAACATTCCAAAACATTCTTCGTAGACCTTCACAGCCATTGTTTTTCATCTTTGTACGATCCAAAAAGAGTGAGGCAAGAAATGGTATAAGCATGTGCCCAAAAAGTCATTACATTTATTTATTTATTTTATTTGGGTATTTGTTGTTTTATAGTCGAATTGTTAGAGCAAATCCATAGTGGGCAATATTTTGATGCGAGTTTTGTTTTCTGAGAGTAAGAGTGAGAACGTAATAGAAGAAATCAACCTTCTAATAAGACATTCCGAATACGGGAAAGAACAAATTACATTTTCAGTGTTAACTCACAGACTGAAGCACATCCAATAAATACATACGTCTTTCTAACGTAAATATAGACATACTCACGAACGGACTGACAGATGAGGGTATCACAATATTCCATCGTTTAATTTCCAATTTATTAAGAAACAAACAACAGCAAGACATAACGTGAGCATAAATCTTAATGAAAGTCAGTTACCATAGAAACAATTCCAGTTTACTTGTCCTCATAGACTTTTCTGATATATATTTTCCGTCTTCGTACTGCTATGTAATTAATGATAGAGGGGTGTGGAAAGCCGCCTATTGTTGTAATATTAATATTTATTTCTTTATTGTTCATACGTCAATGTGCTTCGGTGATTCAAAACTGACAATGATATTAAGAGAGAGAGAGAGAGAGAGAGAGAGAGAGAGAGAGAGAGACTTTTAATAAAAACCTTAATTATAAACGTTCTAAATACAAGAAAGTCATATGAATATTTTGAAATGTGTGATGTACGGAATTAAAGTTATCTGCAATGTGTATAAGAGATGAGTGTCTATAGTACACGTTTGAATAGACGGATATCTACCATTTTTCACTTTTCTTTCTGGATGAAATCAGTAAATAAATTTGAATGTGGCAAGCTGATACTCGTATTTCACAGATTGTTTTATTTGTTCGTATTTAACTGTAGATGTTATATTTTTAGTATGTGTTTTTATTCAAAACAGCTAACTCTGAATGAAAATAAGTTTAATCAAAGACTAGCTTTTTACCACACAAAAAAAACATGACACCAGTGCAGTTTTAAATGCAGAAAACAATACAATTCACACCAAATTAATTTGCATTGACAAATTGAAATATAATGATGGAATAGTGTGCGAAAATAACTGCTCGAATTGTAATGCACTTTGTGGTGAAACAAAACCTTCCTATTGTATATCATTTCAGACTTATGTGGAATTAGTGAGGTATAACTGTTAGCTTAGCACTTCAAAAGAAGAAAAAAAAATGATTTGACACCTCTGATCAGTGTTTTGTTTCAATGAAGTCACAAACCAAATAATCTTTTTACCCATATTCTAAAATATTGCGACATACACTGATATCGTCGTTATCAAGTCGAGACATACAGTTAAAGCATTTTTAAAATAATACACTTATTAATTAATTTCTTGTAAAACCAAGGTATCACAATATCACCTGAGAAGCATAGGGACGAACGTACAAGGTTTGGCAATATCCGCCTTGGCTACCGAGACATGTTGATAAATATAAATGTGATACAAATCCAATTAACAGAGAAACATCCCTAGTCATTCATCATTGACCTTCACAACCAATGTTTTTGATTTTTGTATGACTTATTCACCCCCCCCTCAGAGTTTTTTATTTATTTAATTTGTGCATTTGTTGTTTTATAATTTAATTGTTAGAGCAATTCCGTAATAGAGAATATTTTGATGAGATTCTTGTTTTCTGAGAGAAAGAGCGAGAACGTAATAGAAGAAATCAACCTTCTAATATCACATTCTGAAAACGGGAAAGCACAAATTACGATTTCAGATTTAACTCACAGACTGAAACACATCCAATACATACGTGTTTGTCTGATAGATCGCCGGTATAGCTCGTTAAATATTCTTAAAATAAACCGTTAAAAGTACAACATAATAAAGATTACACTTTTTTTCTTTCCAATGAGCGGTCGATACATAATATTTAAACAATAACTGCCATATATGTTGCTATTTCATGTTTACAGTTTGCATAGGAAATATGTAAAACTGTCACTGTAATAGCATTTTCGTCATGTATATTTCACGGTTGTGACCTGCCAAGGACCAAGAGATGGGAGCCATGTCGGGTATGATATTTCCTCTTACACATCTTTATCATGAAGGCAAGATAACTTACGAGTACCACGTGTGTCACTTTTGTACGACAACTACTACTACTACTACTAATTCTTCTTCTTCTTCTTCTTCTTCTTCTTCTTCTTCTTCTTATTATTATTATTATTATTATTATTATTATTATTATTATTATTATTATTATAAGGATTCGTGAAAGATGTATATGGTACATATGTACAAATTTGGATCAAAGTAATCCTCTACTCTTTGATTTATTGCATTGTACAAATAGTTGAAATCCAGTTCTATACGCATTTCAATTTGTGAATTTACATAGAAATAATAACATTGACATCATTGGATCACTCACATTTTTAAAAGAATCACTATAGGTATTCCCATTTTCAAATCACTCACTTCACATAAATAAATAAATAAATAAATAAATAAATAAATAAATAAATAAAAGTAGAACAAAAGGAACTAATCCGTATATTTTTGTTTCATTTGTTACAGATCATTTCTGTTATTCCATACAAAGATGAAAAACATTGTTTGTGTAGGATTATGACGTTTATATTGGGATATTTATTTATATTATTTTAAAGTATTTATCTTTTACATTGAATACATATAAAATTTTCCTCATTTTTTAACAGTGTAATGGATATCGCGATGTTCTCATCTTTATTTCCGTCTATATATCTGACACCAAGAGGAATTTCACAAAACTTTCGTGGTTACATGTGAGGGAGTGCCATTCTTGGATTCCACCTGTGTGGTCAAATGTTAAATGTACCAATGAAAATGCATGTGCCTGAATTAAAAAAAAAAAATACGTAGACTTTATGCACGAGTGGAATACCAGAGGTATGACAACGCCGGTAGACGAAGGGTACTGGTAGTAACATAGAGTTCTTTGTATAAATCCAATGCCAATTTGAGTCTTGCCATATTTACTGATTTTTATTTTTAATTAAAAACTTTTTTTTACCGTACTCACAGCTATATTGAAGTTTTTAAATAGACTTTCCTATTTCCAGGTCGATCGCCAACTTAAAAATGGCACCAATACAATTTTAAATTAAACAAATAAAACGTACGCTAAATTATTTTACCCTTTATGGTTGATGAATAATACTCGACCTTCTATTGACAATGGTCTCCTAATGCAACTGTCCCATTTTGTAATACCATTACACAATGAAGAAACGATTAGATTTTGTGCAATAGAACCCTCAATGACACATGGAATAAGCAATATGTAGATTTAGATTTCATAGCTCAATAGAAGAGAGTGATTTGTCATTCCTGTCTGTCTTGGGGGACACGGGTTGTGGAGTGGTCTAACGATCTCGCCTTTTACAGATCAATCTCCTCTCACATCGGTACGAGTCTCGCCTCGGACTACTCCAGTATCTAGAATCCAGCAGAAAAAGTTTGATTACGAAATAGCTAAAAATGTCATATATACAGAGAGAGAGAGAGAGAGAGAGAGAGAGAGAGAGAGAGAGAGAGAGAGAGAGAGAGAGAGAGAGTTTGTTTTTGGAAATAACAATGTTATGTAC